>JAVQJF010015467.1:0-17698 GCA_036023855.1 Gadopsis marmoratus | reverse complement strand
GTCCAGAGGCTGAATCCGTAGCCGCGGTCGTCACTAAGGGCAGATACATGAACAGAGTCAGTACAGGGCATAAGGAACCCAAGCTGTGCAACCTGCATGCAATCGAGGATAATCTGGCGTCGATCTAGTGCCAGGGCCGGGCTTATATGTCTTGCCGTGAAGCGGTTAATGAGGCGCAGGTGCAGATGATCCCGCTGATCACGGCCCCGTCCCGGGAAAAGCATGACAGCAGCTCTCTACAAATACCCATAATACAGTCTGACATGTTTAGCCTAGCCTATCACAAAGGCTGGAAGCAGGGGAAAACTGTTAGCCTAGCCACACCAAACGTGGTAAAATACACCTCCCAACAGCTGGACAGCTGTTGATATTAATACTTTCACCTGACCCTAGGTAATGCAGAGAAGCATCTGTCTGTATTTTCCTTTAATGTCTTCAGTTCAGAAAAAGAGCAGCTTTGAGTATTTTCTCTGTGATACAAATACTCTTTTGCTTATAATAAACAATCTGGGTCAGCTTTTAAATTTAGAAATGTGTTTTCTCCGACAGCAAAGTCGGTTCCCCCTGCGCTGCCGAGATAAGCCTCTTAAAGATGAGCTGGGTCGTAATTTATGATTAATACAGAACACCATCGCCACACCCCAGCCCTGCTGACAGAATTTGTAAATACCATTTAGGCTGTGATATGTTCCATTAAAAGAAAACGATCAAATTGAAATAGCTTATGGATCAGAACTGACACAGGACAATGTCTCTGTTCCTGCAGTTTCCCTTTGAGGACAACATGTTCCAGTCGCTGTTCTACCCCATCCAGACCAAGTTCCTGGACACAGTCAACACCCTGTGCGGTCGGATTCCTCAAGTCTTCCTCAAGCAGATAGAAAAGACCATGAGGAAGGTGTTTGAGGAGAAAGTGGTCCGACACGTCAGACCGAACAAATGACTGATTGAGGAGTTGACTCATTTGTTTATCTGATAACACCAAGGTCCATCTTTCTTTGGATTATGTGTCATACCAGTGTCTCCCAGATTGAACTGTGGGTTCTGTGTTTGCAGCGTGTTCATCACATAATACTTTCTGGAATGCTCTTGTGAACATTATGATCCTCTAGTGGCGGGATGAGTAATAAGCCTGTGTATACAGAGAAGCATACAGTGCTGGTCAGTGATGCCGTAGAATAGGTTTTGCCTTATTGCCATCTTACACTTTTCACATCGCAGTTGTGTAAAGTGATGAAATGTATGAGAATGTTGGAAAGCTACAGCTAAAAAAAAAAAAAAAAGACTGCACGAATCCTTTTTTGTCAGGAATTATGAAAGTATCAGCTCAGTGTCATCTCAAGTGTATGCTAAAAGGAAAGAGTCAGGCAAACTATATGTGTGTCAACCGAGCATTTAACAACAGTACCTGCCTTTTTCCTCATGAGCATGGTATACACTAAACAAAGTCAACTTTGGACTTTGCTACTTGCTACTCGTCTAAAATCACGTGAATGTTTTACCAGCAAATGACTTGAAACGTGAGCCTGTGTGAATGAGAAGAGTTTGTACTGCAGTTGCCAATTGCCAATGACAGTATTAGACACAGCACAACAGAGGAAATGTGGACTTTTATGTTACGTACCGAATGTTAAAATGCACTTTCGGAATGATGATGATCCCATTAGATGCTACGCTGTCCGAGTGAATCAAAATCAAAAGTGCTGGCATTTAAAAATAGTAACATACTACAGCTGATTACAGTTGCAATCAAACTTATTCAACCCTGCTGAGTATAAGTGTTTACACAATAAAGGTTTTCTGAAGATCTAGAGTTTGAGTGCCATAATCAAATTCATAATGTAAATATGTAACGTAATCTCTCAGAGAACAGGATTTTAATGTAATACAGACCTGCCATAATCATTAAACCCCATATTCAATATTGCTGTTTTTTAATCACATACTAGTATGTATGGCTACCAAATTGTTGCAAAGCACAATTACGCTGCCGGAAACTCTGTAACGACACAGAATTTGCTTCAGCTGTGATTTCCAAGAGACATTGCTGACAGCACCATACACAAGTTTAAGACACCTGATACAGCAGCAAACCTTCCTGGGCGTGGAGGAAAGCGCAAAACTTCTCAGACATTTGAAATCAGCAGCTGAGGAAAACCCTTGGCAGGAATAACCGTGTCAGAACAGACTATAAGAAGAACACCAAACAAGCAAGGACCACACCGCATTCAATTCTTGGCCAAAATGCACATCAAAGGTCGACTTGAATGTGCAAGAAAAAATGTGGATGAACCTAAACTGGAACTGTTTGGACCCATGGATCAGCGGGATGTCTGGTGTAACACCATCCCAGCAGTCAAGCATGGACGTGGTTCCATTCTGTTGTGGGGGTGTTTTGCTACTGCAGGAACTGGTAAGCTTCACTGTGTGACTGGCATCATGGATTCTTTGAAATACCAGAAGCATTTTAAATTTTAAAGAAGAATGTGATGCCCGAAGTGCATAAATTGGAGCTTGTTAATCACTGGACAATGATCTCAAGCATACTTCCAAGTCAAGCAACGCTTGGTTCAGGGACTCATTTCCTGAATGTCCTTGAGTGGCCATCTCAATCCCCGAATTTGAATCCTATTGCAAAATTGTTGGGGGATTTAAAGAAAGCAGTGGCAGCACTGCAACCAAAGAATATTAGTGAGCTGTAAGCTTTTGTGCATGAGGAATGGGCTAAGAGTCCAAAAGAGAGGCGTCAAAAGCTTGTGAGAAAGTATCGGAAACATTTAGTGGAGGCCATAAAGGATGCTTGACAAAATATTGACTTTGGGGTTGAATATATTTGATCTTTACTACTATTAGTGAGTGCAACATTATGTTCTCAAATATCACTCATTAAACTTTCTTTGACTCTTTACGAAGGCTATAGTTGATATGTTTTCATTTAATTTTATTCACATCACTAGAGGTTAAGCGGGTTGAATAATTTGGATTGCAATTGTATATTCATGTCTGCCATGTAAGAGCATGAGTGATATAGACATGTCTGTTTGAGGTGGTATCTTGGTTTGTAATATGATATGGTCTGTTGTGAACACATGGGTCATATGTTTTAGCAGCAGTACTTTCAATGTGGTTTAATGATCTAAATCTATCATTCAGACTGGAAACGGAAAATGGCTGTACAGTCAACATGTGTTTCTAAATAAATCAATGCAATGTACTGAGTCTCATTCGCATATACATACATCCAATTTATGGGAATTGAAATATACCAAAAGCAATACAAATGAATGAAATGCATCCTTCTCAGAAGTGTATATTAATTATGCTGTGAGGCAAGAAACATTTTAGGTACACTCTGTTGATGCCTGCCTAATAGTAAAAGTAACAGCTTCTACATTTATATTAAGTTTGGTTTGATAACAATAATGTGCTAGTTGTTTTGAAACTGAACTTTGACTTAACTTAGGACTGTATGTGTTTCGCCGATGACTGATAATAGTTTTTTAAAATGTATTTCAAGTCTTGTTTGTTTGAAGATATTTTAATGTTTGAGGGACACGATAACAAGGCCATTTAAAATCAGTGTCAGTTCCCGAATCCATGTCGGGGGGCCTTGGGAACAGTAAATTAGCAAAAAAACAATAAGGCAGACTTAAGAGCAAGGTCTTAGCAAAACATAACGGTACAGTGAATTTGCTGTAATATTAAATAAAAAAAAAGCCAAGCCAATTAACTTCTTTGTATAAATAACACTCTTATTTCTCTACCAGCGTTTATATTATAGCGAGCATTGGGAAATATTGTCACTCTGTTATTAGCTGCTGTTTTATATAAAGACAAACTTTTAAGTTGCACAATAATATTCAAGAAGTTATAACATCTTAATTTGTGATCAAATGTGTACATGTTTGTAGTGAGAAAAATGCACCTAAGATAGGTCTACACAATAGCATAATACGTAATTGACAATTTTCCAAACCTGCTGACAAAAACTGTAAAAAGTGGTCCCATTCCAAAGAGGGAGCCCTGTGCCTGTAATGGAAAAAGTAACATTTCTGATTGTCTAAACTTGTTCCACAAAAGCACAAAGACTACACTGTTGAACATGTGTGTGTTTGTGTTTTAAACAAATTCACATGATCAGATGTAAGAGGGAGCACAGTTCAGACGTCAACATGCATAGTATATATCTATAGATCAAATAACAAATAACTACGGTTTATCTTCATCTTTACTTGTATTCCTATTTAATGATACCCCATAGTTGATGTATTGCTATATTTATTTTATTTGGTTGCTATCCTTCTTGTTTTTATTAACCGTATAGGTAGTTATGCCATACGGCTCTGCCGCTCTTGTCAGTGCAGTGCCGGTCTGCTGTTGAGCAGGCAGTGACCTCACGGCGCCATATTAAAATGCTCCTTTGCCTGTGAGATCGTAGCTTAGCACCAGCAGCTAGCCACCAGTCTGCTTTTTACATCCACAAGACTGACAGAGGGCAACGACGTGATGGAAATTGACTCGCTTCAAGAGGCGCTCAAAGGTCATTTCAGTTTGTTTCGATACTTGTGTTCGTTGAGACAACGTGTTATATGTGTGCTTTCGTAATTGTTATATTATAAAGGAAATAACCGATTGTATCTCACAAGCTAATGTTGCTAGCTAGCCGCTACTAAGGACTCGCTAACGCTAACATTACAAGCGGTTTCGCGGAAATGGTTAGCTGTCTGTCTTAATTCATTAGCCAGGCAGGAAGCTAACTAAAATATGATGCTTTTCTTTATCCGTAATTTACTCCCGAACGTGTATGCATTTGGCTTCAGTATTTGACATCTTGCTGACAGATGTTTTTGGCTGAAATGAAGTAACTGGCCAGTGTCACCGGTAAGCTGCTTGCCGGCTACGCTGCTGCAGCTAACTTAACATGCTAGCCAGTGCGCTAAACTTAAGCTAGTTATAGCTAGCAGGCGACCTAGCTAGATAGCGTCCACTAGCGCGCTACGTTATGTAAACAGACAAATTTTAATTAGACTATGTGATCGTCTTCAAAGTGTCGTCGGAGACCTGCTAACGAGCTTGACTTAGTTGGCTGAAGTAGTTTTAATCACTGCAGGTAGCTGAAACATCCATGCTTTATAGCAGCTTTATCGAAACTGTAGGTTAAGCTAGGCTAGGCTAGGCAAAAAGCCTGTTCTGTGGTCAGGCAACTACATAACGTAATATCAATGTATGTTTATTCACCCCCTGGTTTATTTTCTCTCCTCAGATTTTGACAAGACGGCAAAGAAGGAGGCAGCTCCTCTTCTGGAACAGTTTCTATGTCACATTGCCAAGACCGGAGAGACCATGTAAGTGAACATTGCAGGCCTGATAAATCCCCCCCCACCACTACAACACACAAACACATTTAATTATTTCTTTTACACATTTTTATCACATTTGTATAGATGTGCTTTTACAATACTTTTTATAGAGTTTATTTTCATAGTTTGTTGTGCAATTTTGATAACTGTACTGCCTCCTCTTAAGCAAAATGTTACCATAGTATTTTGTCGCCAAGCATAGTATGTATTTGTCCAATTTTTTTAGTTTTTCCTCTATTTGAAAGTGTTATGCCAAATGTGTTGAGCGTTAGTCTGCTTACTGTTTTCTTTTTAGGGTTCAATGGTCTCAATTTAAGAACTACTTCATGTTTAAATTGGAGAAGGTGATGGATGACTTTAAAGCCTCAGCACCTGAGCAAAGAGGTCCTGGAAATCCCAACGTGGAGTCAATTCCATTTGAAGATATGAAGGAGAGAATCCTGAAGATTGTGAAGGGATACAATGGGTAGGTGCCACAGGCTTAGGGTTATAGTATCACTATATTACCCCATATTTTTTGAGTGAAATGTATGCCCTACATCGTGCCCTCCGAAATTCCCACAGTGAGAATCACTAACAATCCTACAATACAATTCATATGCATGTATTCACAGCTCACTCTTCATCTTGCATCTTGATTTGGGTCATGCACTAGCTGTAAACTACTACAGAATAGTACTGGAAAGCAAGTGATATTTTGTGCATAATAATAGCACCCTACCTGGGTCTGTGTGGTTCTGCCAGCTATCCGTTCTGCCATGGAGTCAAGGGGATCTATCATTGAGTGGAAAAGGCGATAACACCCCATGTTAGCTATGTATTTAAGCCATTTTCACCACTAGTAACAATAATACCATGCCATATAAAAAAAAAAGGGTACCTTTTTTTTTTTTTGCTGCTTTTCTTTGTTATATATTTGATAGTAAACTGAACGTATTTTAGGTTTTGCAGTGTTGGTTGGTCAAAACAAGACATTGAAGATGACAACTTGGACTCTGGGAACTTGTGGACATTTTTCACTTTTGACCTTTTTTTATAGGCCTAGCGATTAATCAAGGGAATTATTGTCAGACTGATTGAAAATGATCATTGGTAGCCGTATAATGTAACAGGAATAATTGGGTAATATGTTAAATAGTGCGAAGTACCCCAAACACAATTATTTGACAATTGTCAAGTCATCATGCTACAGTAATATACTTTTATATTTTTCCCTTTCTAGTGATGTTGATGCACAACTTGGCTGCTACAGTGATTTCCCTCCCAAGCTCCCCCTATCGCTGAGTACTTATCAACTTAAAGGATGAAATGTAATGTTAGGGCAAATTTTTATAGAAGACCACCTGACTGACACATTATCCACTTGTATATTGAGTCCATTACTGTTTTTTTCTTAATTTCAGAATTCCATTTACAATCCAGCGCTTGTGCGAGCTGCTCACAGAACCCAAGAGGAACTACACAGGAACAGATAAGTTTCTTCGGGGGGTGGAGAAGGTATGTCCTAAGCATAGTAGCTGTTTAGGGGAAACATTTCTTCTTAAGTTGTTAACCTTCTGACACCTGCTTTCACTCATTTGGTAATTCTTGTTTTCCGCTAGAACGTAATGGTGGTAAGCTGTGTTCACCCAACCTCAGAGTAAGTGTCATGATGTCCAAGTGAAACACTTTTTAGAATAACTAAATAATAACTTAATATAAAGCTTGGGATTTATATTTTCCATTTGGATTAAGAGTTTTGCTTTCTGAAACTTCCTTTTGCAGGAAAAATGGATGCAGTGCTGTCAATAGAGTGAATGGAGTGATGCTTCCTGGGAACACATCTTTTACAGAGAGGTTGTGTTTGGGACAGATTTAGTCCTTGATCTTAAAATTCACAAATTAAATTACAGCTAATATTTTCATTATTATTAACGCTTTTTTCTCTCTTTGTTAGGAAAGTCAACGGTCCCGGAACTCCCCGGCCGCTGAACCGACCAAAGTTGTCTCTGGCCAACTCACTAGCAGCTAATGGCCTGCCAGACAGCACAGACAACAAAGACCTCAACACAGAGCAAGAAGGTGACAATGACTCCAGGTATGTCAGAAACCTTTTTTTTTTTTTCATGTTCAACAGAAACCCACTGGAATTGCACATCTGTATCTTCTTCTTCTTTGTTTTTCAGTGAGGTTTCAGCGTCGGGAGGTTCCCTGGGGAGCTCAGTGAAGAACAAACACCCCGACGCAGAAGAGGACATGGAAGCCGAGCAGCAGGAGGTGAAAAGACTTAAGTTCAGCAAGGACGACGAGGAGGAAGAGGAGGAGGATGAGGAGGAAGAGCAGGAGGTGGACACACTGAGGCCTTTACATGCCAGCTGCCTCTCAAAAGAGGCAGAAGCCATGGTCCAAGAGGAGGAGGAGGAGGAAGAGGAGAAAGTCAGGTACAGCAAGGAGAATGAAGCCTCCAGCAGTTCTGCTGCTGAAGACCAAGGTAGGTTTTTCTTTCCCTTCTCTTTTCTTTCTTTTTAAACGTGTCATGTGTTAATTGGTAGTTGGTTTGTATGTGATGCCTTTTGTATTACTGAGGGGGAAACTATGGAATGGGCAGTTCAGGTCACACATTCTTATATAGTTGTGTTTACACAGGTAGGTTATGGAAAATGGGGCAATACTGTAATTACACTGGCATTGATCGTCAAAGTGCAAATTATCTTCAAACTATGTACAAAATCAGAGGGAGAGAGAACTACCACGTGTGAATGATGAACCATGTATCTGTCGGAGTCCAACGACTCCATCGCTTAGTGACTCCTGATTCCAGAGCTTCCTCAGTTGTGTATCTTAGTTTTGCCATCTTTGTTTCTCTTTGTGTTGGTTGTGTGGTTATCTCTGTTATGTCTGTATGTTTCCTGCTTTCCGTCCGTTTATTCAAATGTCCAAAATAATTGTTGTTTTGCGTAGACAGTGTCATAGATAACTGAAAGCCTGAACGTATACATTTTAAACCACTCGGGACACGGGAGGTGGGATTAAGCTCAGAGGAAGAAACAACATGGGTTTCTTTGATGAATCAATGCTGCAGAACGTGATTACATAACCACATTCACTATGGACCCTCTGAATGTCCAAATGAACCACATGTGATATTGCTGAAAACCAGAGAATCTCCCATTTATGTGACCTTTTAAAGCATGTCGATAGGATTAGTGGTTCAAAAGTTATTAACATTTTTAAACGGACAATTTTTAGCCGTGGTCTTTGAGGGTTTGGATAATAGCATATCCTTTTGATGAAATGTTTTTTGTAAAAAATGCAGAATAAAAAATAATCCGTGGTTTAGGATGGCTTCATTCCAACCACTGCTTTCACTGTTTTAATATATACTAGCTGTATGCTAAAGTTCAGTGCGATGTGCTCTTGCAAAACAAGCACACGTTCAGCTGTGACTGTCTCTTTCGCTCCTACTTTGGGAAAATGTTCAAAGGATCAGCAAAGTTGTTAATGACAGATTTTCACACGGCCTCCACGTCAAATGGAGATGGGTAGACACAGACGTGATTTGCATTCACATTAACATTGTTGATCAGTTGCAGGTGACAAGTTCAGATGGCCAGATTGAGATTCCTATCACATTGAAGCCGACTGTGAGCCATCTTCACACTAAGGTGTTATACACCCAATCAGCCATAACATTATGACAGCATGGGCGCCCCGACTGGTCTGTGGCTCGCTTCCCACGCACATCAGTGAGCCTGACCCTGTCGCCTGTTCACCAGTTTTCAATGTTCACTTGCTGCCTCATATATCCCCTCCACTGACAGGTGCCATTGTAACGAGATAATCAATGTTCTTCAGTTCACCCGTCAGTGGCCATAAAGTTATGGCTGAGTCATATTACTCATTATCCTTGTGCTGTTGAGTTAAAATACATTAATGTTAATGTAATGTAGGTTCTCTGCAATAACGAAGGGGAAACACAATCAATTTCGTAAGCTTATTTGAGTGACTGATGTGTTGTTGAATGACAAATTAAGTAGTGGTGTGATCCTCGAAGTTTTCTCCCTGACAAGAAGGCTAGCAAACCAGTCATTCATCTGTCTTAAATTGGCTGGAAAGCTAGAGGGTAATTAATTTCAGTCTGAAGAGCATGACAAACCATACGTGTGGTGTTTCAATACGTTTTTCCACTTTTTCACCACAGAACCAACCAGCAGCACCCATGCCGAGGTGTGTGCAGACTCAGGTCAGGAGCCTGGGCAGGCTGAGAGGGAGGTGCCATGCAGCTCCCAGGAGGAGGGTAGTGACATGGATCAGACAGAACAGCAGGCACCTGCAGGCGTCCTGGAGAGCCCTGAGACCAGCAGGGACAGTGAGGAGAACAACAGTGACCCAGTCAGCAGCAGCAGCAGCAGCAGCAGCAGCAGCAGCGGTAGCAGCTGTAGCATAGAGGAGAGTGCAGAAGCAGCCAGAAAAGATGTAGCGCTCACTCCCTCCAGCAGTACAACTGAACCTCCTACAGAGGGCGCCATGGAAAGTGCCATCTTGAACACTGGGACCACTGAGGAGCCCATGGAGCAGGACTAGACTGAAGGCCCCTTTGCAGCCATGTGTGACCATAAACCAGCTTGCCCTTGAATCCAGCTTGACTGTCACTGGGAATGAGGATAACTGCACCTCGTACACAAGTACACAAGACGAACGTCCTGCTTTTGGACACTCCTCCAAAATGGCTACTTGGCATTTGAAGGTTGTTTTTTTTTTTTTTTTTTTTCTTTCTTTTTAACTGGAATATTTTATTGATCTTATCTTCTGCTTTTAAGTTTCCCTTAAAGGGGGGTTGGTTTCAGCTGCCTTGAGTTTCTTTGCTTGGTTTTTTTCATGGGCAGTGGGGTTGTTTGGATGCTGGGGTGGTCTGGTTCTCTTCTTATGCCATTCACTCCAACTGTTTGGACATGACAAGATTGGTAGTCTACTTTTTATACCCTTTAAGCCCAGTGTACCATGTTACCAGGGTCAGAACAGCCTGACCAGCCCCTCATTATTTATGAAATTGGTTAAGATATGAGCTGCCAGTGCCACCGCCATTTCTGTTCCTGACTGAAGCTCATGTAAAAGTGTTCTTTAGTGGAGCAATGACTTGAACGCAACACCCCATCACCATCATGTTGTTACTCCAACATCCACCAGTCAGTTTCACCATCCTTGTGAGATGGGAGACTTTTTTTTTTTTCCCATTGTGTCCTTATATTATTTTAACCATATTGTTTGCAATGATACACTACCAATCCCTCTGAACAATACTATGACATGCTACCTTGTAGAGGCGTCTTCTGTAAAATGATATATTTTGGATGCATAAAACCACCATAATTTATATGATCAATTCATTGAATTATTTTGGAGTACGTTTTTGTTTCGTCTGCCAGTTGTAGTTTCCAAAACCAGCTGTAAGTACAAAGATGACTTCTGCTTTCTTTGTATCGTGATGTCACCATGTTGTCTCACCGACCGATATCCAGAGCAGTTTCTGGTTCCAGTTCTACACCTGTTTCTGCAGCTGTACTTTTTGATATTTAGAATTTTAAATTTCTGTAAAGTAGATTTTTGTAGATTGTAATACAGTGTGTTCACTGCCTTTGTGAAACCATATATTGTATAATTTCTGTGTATACTCTGAATGCTTTTGCTTTCAGTGCGGTATTCAGAAACAGCAATAAATGTTAACATTTTTATGCGTGGTGGTCTTTCTTACTTTCACTTGGCATCTCATTTCTTCTGTTCACTGTGTGTGTGACTGTCCCCCTTCAACATGCTGATTACAACTATACAGAACGTCTAAGCTGTGGTCAACAACTATTTTCACAGCAGATATTTTGTCTTGTTACAGCAAAACACAGCCTCTACTGTGTCTTAATTCCATACTGTATACTAACTTAACAGTATGTACCAGTCTGTACGTCAACAGACATCAAACTGCGGCTCCAGCGCACCACTAACCATAAGCAAAATGTTGTAAAAAAACAATACAATACTTATTTTTTTTCAAGAGTGTCCTCAACCATCTGCAAGTCATTAAATGATAAATGTTTTACATCTGTTTGCTTTGTCCACTGCATTGTGGGACAGCAGTGTACACTGCCATCGGCTCAAGTGTTTTGTAGCATGCACACTGACTTTTGGAGTATAGTTTGTAATTTTCTAGTGTAAACCAAATGCACACTACAAACCCAGGTTAGTATGTTATGCAGTATGGAATTTAGCCGACCGCAATACTGTTAAATGCAACCCAGGTGCGTTTCGATCGCTGCCTGGGTCCTGAGCAGCAGAAAACGTGTTTCTCGCAAACATTTTGACTTGCCACTGCTGGAAAAGCACAGCTGTAACTAACATTAACTACAGTCCATTTAAGATCCCAGGAAGCCGTGCCATGTAGCTGCCATGCACAATACCAAGATCAATGTTTACGCCTGTGTTTCACAAGTTATTTTTTACCATATTAATCCTCATTTAATTTGTCAAGTGTTCCCATCGGCTTTCATGTCCATAAGCACATTATTTCCCCAGGAAGCAATTGTGTCACATGAGGTAAACGTAAATGACGAGACTTAATTTATATGTATGTAAAAGGAAAAAAGATTTTATTTTAGGATTGTCTCTGACTTGTTGCTCATTATTGGTGCATGTAATTAACCAGCACTACTGTTGTCTTATGCCGCCGTGTCACATGTCAGGAGGGCAAAGGGGGCGTGGTTTGAAAATGAAGATGAAGGCAGGTCCTTTAACTTGGGAGATTTTTAGGAGATCGTGAAGGAACACAAGATGTGTGTTGGCAAACTCCTTCTGTAAAGGCTCATCATCTGTTAAGGGACTCTGGTTCGTGATCAGAATATACAGAGGAGTGTGAACCTTTGCCCATTATATAAAGACCTTATATGTCAGTTTGTTCTGCAGAGCTCAAAGATATGTTCCTATCGGTCAATTCACAATATCGTCTGTCACAGCTGTCTCTTGACTACTGAAATTTGCCCTGGTTCCCAGAGGAAATAAGAAAAAAGTGAACTGCATCCATCCCATGCCGCACAGTTTAAACAGTGGGCTTTGAAGACTTGTCGCCAGGGAAACAAATGCCAGGTCAGGAGGGATATTAAAAGCAGCTTGACACCAAATGATTTTTAATCTGACCCTGGCTTTATGAATGCCAGATAATACGGACAGAGGCAGATGGATATTTAAAGGTTTCACGGGCGTTTTAAGAGACATCAGTGGCCTGCAAAAATTACCAGGCGACTCTTCACATGTTTATCACAGTTTATACTGTGTCTTAGACAATCCTCAGTTTCATCTCTGTCTTCTGTGTCTGCAGCCGTGGAGAGGAGGGCTTTATTAGCGAGAGAATAAAAGTTTAGAAAGGTAAATATGCCAGCCTGTTGTCAGATCCATAATGAGAAAAATCTCTGGCCTCCCTGAGAAGCAAAAAATTTAACTGAAATTGAAAGTGAAAGAAAACAAAACACACTTTTTCCCCCTGTTATTCAAAACGTGTAGAAGAAACTATGGATGTTAGTGTTTCTGCTCACACATTTATTTTAAAAACCCTGTAGTCCATGTCCTATAAAATGGCTCACTGTTAGTATATAATTATAACTGCAGTGAGTAGAGTGAAGCCTTTGATCAAATGAGTCAGTATAATAACTATGAAATTAAACTCTTCCTCATTTCGCTTCTGATTCCGCTGGAGCCTCCTCATGGACCCCTCGTGCCCTCTGGACTACGCTTAAAACCCACCGGGCTGCTGTATGTAGTTAGAGTTTTATGCTTAACCACTTGCCTTAAGAGAAGAACATTTTAATGGATTTGTGGTCAGTAGTAGTGCGAAACTAAATCATATTAATTGGCACACATGGCACCGCCATGCGCAGTGTCTGTATACTCCAATAGAGGGTACTGTTTCGTTTCCAAGCCAGACCAAACGCGCTTATCCTGCCCTGAAATCAGAATGCAGACCCAGTCCTCCTGCTGCTTGTGAATGCAGGCTGTGACACATTCAGTATGCCTCCTCATACGCTGCCTTGAATCGCCTGAAAAAGCACACAGAGACATCGTGACCTCCTTCAGGTCCATCCAGTGGCGTCCGCATGATGAACCCTCGCCTGACTAATCTTGTTTCTCCGGGAGAGCACGCTGCCCGTGAATACTTGTGAAAGAATATGAGTTGACATAACCATCTTTTTCTTTATTGTCCAAATTCCAGTTAGTTTCAGGTAGACACTTTTATCACGCCTCTTCAAAAATACCACAGACATCAGATCATCCTCCACACACAACTTTCTCATGGGAGCAAAAAAAGGATTTTATCAGGATGATCTAGAATACGCTTGCTTGTAAATACTAGCTCCTTAAATAGTCACGCAAGATTTGTTAAAAAAATAAGCAAGGTGAGAAACTGATTTTCTCTACACTGCCTAATAGTTTTTTTGTGTTTCTGTTGGAGAATTTCAGGCACAAGCAAGTCCAGGATCAGGTGGGGGGGGGTTGGTGTCAATGTCATGTCACATTATTTGGCACGCAGCAGGGTCAAACATTCTGAACCACTCTGACAAAACGGCAAACACCAGCAGTGGGTGGGACGCTGTTCAGTGTGTTGGCAGGCTAGAAAAGTATTGGGGGGGAGGGGGGACATTTATTTCCCCCCACTTCAAAAATACCAAGCGTGCCTAAAAATACAGCCAGCAGGGAGACTCCACCACAGGAGTCCTCCAGACGGACTTCACAAGCACCGCTTAGCAAAGTGGGGACAGTGAGAAATACTATCTAATGTTCTGAAATGGTCAGTGAGACGGGGAGAGATTCAATTATTCTGATGTCCAGGCTCCAGTGGGTTTGAGGAGTGGATGTTTATGCGGCTCGGTGTGGGGGGCGGCACGCTAAGTAGGCACCGACCTCAGGTGGTTGCAGTTTGAATTTCCACTTCTCTTTCAGAATGGCATCATCACACAGAAGGAGAGGCAGTAAGTGGAAGACTGCTTTGAATTTCCATGTGTGTCATTGCCTATCCACGTCCTCTTTCAGATCTGCCTCAAGTCCCGTCAAAGGTGCCATATTCTAAGACATTGCACCTTACATAAAGTGGTGACATTTATGGTTGGCAATAAAATGCTGGCCGTAAGCCTGGCTGGGGAAATCAGGTCAGTGGTAAAAGATATGTACGCAAAAGAGCAGCCATGAGTTTGACTTGTACTGAAGCACTTAACCGTGTCTTTCCGAGACATGCGTCTTGGCCTCACAAAAAATACCATACAGTAAATAGGAATCAAGCAGGCAAAACAGATCTAAGACAAGCTGGCAAGGTGTTCCAGCAGATGGACCGTAAGAAAAACAAATACAGCTTCACCAAATTTTCATTTAACCATTGGGACAACCTGAAGGCCTGTGCCAGATGAACTGAGATGTCTCATATTTGATAAGCAGGCAGACTGTGTAGGTCATGTAAGGCTTTATTAGAGAGGAATGAATATTGTAATCAGTTCTGAAATCATATGCCAAGCAAATGCAGAGATCTGAGAAGGTGTAATCAGATCAAATGAGCTCTCTATTGTTAGGACTCTGGGTGCATTGTGGCATTTTGAATTTAGCTGTAGTTGGCACAAAGCATTTTTAAGGGCACTGCAATAATCTAACAAACTAGAGAGGAATGCAGTCTGCATCTACCATGACAAGAAGTCCCTTACTCTAGATATTTTTTAGGCACGCTAGCAGTGTGATTCTGGATGGCATCGCCTGCTGTCAGTCGGTCCACCCCTTTGGTCCAGAATGAAATATCTCAACAACTAATGGATGGATTGTCATATAATACAGATACAGCTGGTGCCCAGAGGATAAATCCTAATAACTTTGCTACTTTATTTACTTTTCATGTAGCGGCACCAGCAGGTCACATTTTCAGGTGTCCAGTGAAATATCTCCACATCATCTTGATGGATTGCGACATTTCATACAGATATTCATGGTTCCTGGATGATGTGTCCCAAAGACCTTTGTGATCCCCAGACCTTTCCTCTAGTACCACCATGAGATTGACACTTCTGATTTAAAGTAAAATGTTGTGGAATTTGGTTCAGACATTGATGTTGCCCTCAGGATGAACTGTAATAACTTTGGTGATCCCTTAAGATTTCAGTTTTCAGCTATCGCCATCATCAGGTCAACATTTTAATTTGTGCAACTTTGATATATGACAAAATACCTGAAAACAAATGACGTTCCCATCAACCTCAGCTGCACTTTGTATTTAGTGCTTTGAGATAAACATCAGAATGCTAGCATTCTGGCACTACGATGCCAAAGTACAGCCTCACAGCATGGCTCTAGTCTTGTTTATGAACGTTCAATTAAAATGAGAAATTAACCAAATAAGATCAATGTATCCCTCTGCCTATTTAAAATGGTGGTTCAGTAAAGGACTGTTTTTGTCATGCTGATGACATATCTCAGGAAAATGAGGTCAGAATCAACAATAACTACCTGTGCAATACTTTCCGGGGGCAGAGCGCCTGAATGGCAACATATTTCCTGTCACAGGAGCTTAGCACGAATAACAAACATTTCTATTTTGTGACTGTGAAGTTGCAGGAAATTGTGTGACATTCTGTTGTTTATGTCTTTAATGCATTCAACGTGGTAAAATGGTGGTAGGTTTTCCCCTTTTCTGCCACAGTGTTTTCTACTGCCTCATCTCAACCGTCCTGCCTCCAGCTCTTTAAAAGCATAAATATTCCAGGTCATACAATACAGATCGTGCTCAACTTCTCAACGTTTTCTACGTTTCTGATGCTTAAGCAGTGACAACATTTGAATTGCGTTCCTACTAAAATATCCCACTAAAATAAGAAACACTACCAGTATCCATCAGGTTATAGCCTTTCTGCATGTTTACTACACCCTAATGAAGTACACTAATTGACTTTACTCACCACCTTGGCACCACAGCCACTCCGTCTAATGGGACTGAAGGGTCTTGTTTATAGCAGCCCCATGCTTTTAGAGGCCATTTCCAGAGATGCGGCCTGCTCTTTGCGTCGTGTTGTAAAAAGTGTGAATGGGAGACTAATAAAGGTGCAATTACTGCACTTACTGCACTGTGTGTGTGTGTGTGCGTGTGTGCGTGTGTGTGGTGATACCGCTGTTGAGTGGGATTGGATGCTTTATGATGATGCTAATGGACTGTTAGGCCGCACTGGAGGGAGAGTTTCTGTCAGAGCTGCTGCTACCTGCCCAAGCAAATGCTGATGTATAGTCATTTTTTCAGGTCTTTGGTTCAAGTATGTCTGACAGTAAAGACATAAATAAATAAGAAACTGACTGGGCTGGTTACTTGAACACTTTACTCTAAATACAATTAGCTTTTATTTATGTGAGCCCCTCAGAGCGAGCTTAGTGATATACTGTAGACTCTTTGGAGATGGACACTTAAGCTGTATTGATTTGACTTTCAGCTGAAAGAATATAAAGTTGAGTTGTGAGAACATGCCATAGGTGATTGAGAACTGTTGCTGTGGATAGCCAGAAAAATGGTGTCATAAGCACAGTCCATTCACAAAGACAACAGAGCCTGTGTCATATTTAGAGCTGCTTGTTATATTCTAAATCGATAGGCAGGAAATAAGAGTTACTCACAGGACCTGTCACACAGCCGAGAGGGCTAGAGACCAGAATTTTATGTGAATTAGTAGTGATATGTCGTGACACATAGATTATGAATGAACACGCAAAGTGGAGATAGTAAGTATCAAAAGGCTGTACATAAATAGACAAGTAAAAACAACAAGTTCTGGTTTCTACGTCGTGTTACGTGGTGTAACTGTTTCTTGGCGAGCAGCACTACCACCACCTGGCTCTAGATTCATACTTGCTCCAGCTCGGAGGGGTATCAATCATCTCATCTACCTCTTGGCAAGAAGCCAAATAGGCATATTTCCCAAACACTAAATTTGCCAGTTTCACTCTCTCTCTCTCTCACTCTCCCACGCTCGCTCTCTCACTCTCACACTCTCTCTCCTTCTCTCTCTCACACACACTCTCTCTCTCTCTCTCTCTCTCTCTGGAGTTGTGGAGTCTGGATCTGTGGGATCTGGTTCTGCAGAGTCTGGATGCACACGGGTCTGGTCGAGTGGATGCGGGCCGCCTGCTGTTGCTGTGCTGCTAATACTATTGTTGTTTATTTTAACATCAGTAACATTGTAACTGCCATTGCTTTGCATCTGTATGTGGAATTGTACTGTGCTACTGTGTGTTCTCTTTCATCCTGCTCTCACTCTACCCCCCCCCCACCATCTTTATTTTCTCTCTCTACCCAACCGGTC
>JAVQJF010015460.1:0-36686 GCA_036023855.1 Gadopsis marmoratus | reverse complement strand
CTGCCACCTACTGACTGAATTATCTCAATATATTGAGATACTTTTCTCGTTATATTGAGATACTTTTCTCGTTATATTGAGATACTTTTCTCGTTATATTGAGATAGTAAGTCGTTATATTGAGATACTTTCTCATTATATTGAGATACTTTCTCATTATATTGAGATACTTTCTCAATATATTGAGATAGTAAGTCATTACATTGAGATACTTTCTCAATATATTGAGATAGTGTCTCAATATATTGACTTACAGAACCGTTTTTTTTTCATCACACTGGCGGAAATGGGCTTCCATAGCTTTGACTGGCAGTTGAAAGTGAATATTTCTACAGGAAACACCCATTTCTGCACCTCTCAGACATTATTTCTTTTAAATTAATCTGCATTTCCCCCCCCTCTATGTTGTGTTTTACCGGAGCATATTCCGATTGGCTCTGCAGCACAAATGGAAAACTGGGGCTCTAGACCTGCTAGAAACTCACTTGAAACCCCCCAAAACAAACAAACAAAAAAAGGCAGCGAATTAGAATTTATAATGGAGAGTAATTATAAGGTCAATAAGTCCCTCTTGTATGCAGGCATGTTTCTCTCATGTATTTTAATTTCTTGCTTCTTTAAAAAAATAAATAAATAAAAAAAGTTTAGGCGACCATGCTGGTGTTTAACCTCCTCGGCCTGCAGCATCCTGCTCATGTCGACGTGACACCCGTGGAGGAAAGTCCCCCATCATCCCACAGTCCTAACAGGAGCCGTGAAACTACAGACTCGGTGTGACCAGACGACCTTCAGCGCTTCCAGCGTTCAGGACGAGCTGGTTGAACCGGCTCTGCAGGACCGGCAGAGGCCTCCTCGCTGCAGAAGCCGCCTCCGTTCCGCCGAGACGCTAATCCCACGCACCGACGTTGTCGTTAGCGAGGCCGTGCTAACGAACATTCTTAGCTAGTTACATACAACTGTAATTAACACTCGTGGCATTTAAATAAGTGCCGCGGCTGCGGAGGTAATATGCAGCAAGGTGCCACCGCATTTGTTCCAGTTTGTATTCCAGTCTGAGTGTAATTACTTCCGACGAGCTGGACGTAATTCCCAATATTTTGTGATTTGAACGGTCAACGTTACCATTAACTCCGCACGTACAAAAACGAACCGTCTCTCCTGAGCTGGTATCCGTCGTTTGTAGTCTTGACTTCGTGCATCGACCGTGAACAAATCGATAAAAGTAAAGATCCCAACAATTTTAGAACTTTCAGGAAAAACCTCACCTGCGGTCGGATTCGTCCCGTTTCCACTCAAACGTGCGCGATGGTTCAACGTGGGGGTGAAGCTCAGAGTACAGGCACAGCTGTGAAACACTTCCGGCTGCCTTCAAAATAACAGCGCTGCTGACCAGACCGGAAGAACGCGTGAAGTGACCGGACTCAGCTGTTGAAGGACCCGTTCTTTGTGTTGGGAGACGACACCGTCATGTCGTGGCTGCGCCTGCGACGCGTTCAATTCAGTCCCCCCCCCCCCAATTCGAGGGATTTTAATTTGGAGGGCAAGAGCTATCAACTTCCTCTCGTACGGATCCCTCAAGAACGTCCGCCACAGAAACCTGATCACGTGACGCAGGGAAGACTGGGCGGCTATGATTGGGCGGCTATGATTGGGCCTATAGCAGGCAGCTAATGGAGAAATACTTAACACCACCCAAGGCACATATTCTGTAGATAAACGTGTGAGAGCTGTAGCTCATCTCAGCAACTATGGGTCTTGGTCAACTGACCTATTAGGAAAATAATCATCAAATTAATGGCAATCTTAACGCTTTTTACCTTTGAGTTTATCCTACATTCCCATTAGCATCCTTTACGACAATGTTAGTTATCCAGCCAGCGTTGGAGGTTTTGCAATTTTTGTATTTACCTTTATGGTCGCATCTACCAAAAACACTATAAAAGCAATTACAATGTAAAAATATATAGAACTACTTGAAAGCTGACAACCACTGTTGCTGTGAATCATTTTATCGCAAAGACATTTGTCTTTAATAGTCTTTGCTTCAAGGTGAAAAATGAGTTGCTCCCTTCAATTAGGAAGCTCAGGCTACAGCACGCTTGCATAACACCACCCATTTGTGTGATTCAATAGCACATCAACGTTCATCAGGTTTAACATGGATAAGTTAAAAGAAGGGTTTCTGCACATTACAAAATAAATATGCTGCACCCATCACGCAACCCCCCCCTTAATCATCCTCAATTCTTCTTTCACTAGTAAGACAAATGCAGTGAATGTGAAGTTTGATTTATTATACTACAAGAAAGTAACTTAAAACTTTGCATATTTGAATGATAACATTGTGACAACCACATTAAAACACAAAAACAAATAAAAAAAAAAATAAATTGAACAAAAGTTAAAAGCAACTATATTAACTTGAGACGAGTGTCAAAACAAAAAAAACCTGTCCATATAAAGTGGAAGTGATGTCAGGGCAAAAGGATTTCTCACAACGGAAACCTCACTTTTCTCACTATTTTAAACTTCATTATGACCATTACACACTTCAAAATTCTATAATTGTATTACTTTCTGAAATTCTAAGAAAAATAATGAACAAACTTCAAAAGGTGAAATATTAAATGAAAGTTATGTTACCAGTAAAAACAGGTATTTACTGAACGTCCCTTCAAAAATCTTAATTTGCATGAGAGGACTCTGGCTTATCCAACTTGCTTCAACGTCAAACTTTTTATGTTCAGAGTCACTTAATTTGACGAGAACGATGATCCAACACCATTTTCTTCATGTCCTGGTCGGCCACGATGTCGCTCATTTCAAGCTCGTGTCCTGGGCCGGCCATCGGCTCATACGCGTGTCTGCAAAAAAAATAAAAAAATTAAAAAAAGAGCGACGTCAACAGGGAAAATGCATGTAGCTGAGATTGAGGGGTTGCAGACTCCCTGCTGCATTTACAACAACACTGACCAGATATTAACCTGCTTTTATCTTTATTTCAACAGAGGTCACGAGATAGAAACCATTTACTATGAAATAAAATTAATAGCTGGATCAACGTTCAGACGTGCTTGAAAGCCATTAAAAGATGGGTTCACATGCAACCTGTGGTTTCTAAACCGGTATCGTCCTTTGGCTTGCCATTACTGGTAACTCTTAATTACAGTAGTAAATGAACTCACAGTTTCAGGTGTTCCTCAATGGCCTTGCGTTCATACACGGTTCCATACACTGTTTTCACAGGGTCAATAAACATCTTCTTGGTGAGTGGACAGATCAGATGTTGAGGTATAAATTGTGCCACAGGATCCACCAATTTCTTAAATAAAAAACAGAAAATAAGCATTGTAAAACTGTATGGATGTATGTACAGACAGATGTATAGATAGATATTTACTTTCTCCATGTCATCCAGCGAGTTTGCTGCAGTCTCTTCTGTATGTTTCTGGGCTTCTTGTTCATACGTCTCACGGTTCGTCAGGAATTCCTCAGCCAAAATGCTTCCATAGAAAATAAATGAATATGCAAGTCAAATACATCCTATTTTTTGACACGAGTCCATGTAACGTCTAAGAATACAGACAGGTGTTTGCCGTTTGTTCAGTTCTCACAACCTCAAAAAAAAAACATTTTTATTAAAAAAATTAAAAAAAACAGCATTATAAGTGGCAGTAAGTAGTAGTAAAATTGTTTGATTTCCATTTCTACCAGGTAGAATGAAACAGCAGCAGCACCAGTCATGAACATTGACTGTTACCAGGAATTTTGAATGCATCTTGAATATCACATAAAGTGCGTTTTTATTAGTTCAGGGTCTAAAATTGGCTTCATTCTTCACAGGTAGTAAAAACAAAAATCACCCAGAGAAACTATAGAGAGGATTATTGAGGTGTTCACACCATGCCCAAAGTGATCAAATAATCAAACATGAGTTCAGAGATGTTCCAACATCAATATGAACACCAATGAAGCAACAGATTTCCACCAAATAAAAACTGAATGCTGAACCAACATGACCGATTGAACTTTGGAAATGAGTCAAAAACCATCTTCAGCAAAAATGGTAAAAATGAGCTTTGGTGCCCAGCTACCTTACTTTAAGCACGAGTTATCGAATATATATTTTTATCTCACCTGTCCAGTGGATCATCAGGCTCAGGGATGATGAGCAGTCCGTACACAGCTTCTAGGATCTCTTTCATGGTGATGTGGGCATTGTAGTTGCGGTCAAATATGTTGTGGCAGATGCGTCCCACAGTGTTGACATTGCAGTGGTACATCTGTCATGTTAAGAAAACTTTGCTGGGAAGAAATTTTCATTTTCTTTTCTAACAAATTGCATTACTTTATTAATAATGAACAAATACTTTTGCAATTCCTGTGTGTTTGTTTCTACACATGTAAAAAAATCATGAATCTTTTCAGTTGTTTGTATTTTGGCAGGATACTTGTGTGACAAAGCGGATGAGTGGAGGCTTCACTGGGTATTCAGGTCCAAACTGGCAGTAGAGCTCAAAAACTCCTTTCTCATAGGGTGTGTCAGGGGGGCCTTGCATGAGAATCCTCCAAAACGCTGAAAAGATTAAAGAAAAGCTTCAACCTTGTTATCAAAAACATGAAATCAGGGGGGGAAATAACATTTTGCCTGTGTGTGTCTACATTATGGTGCAGCATAAACTTGCCAGTCATGTGCCCCCAGAGGAAAGAAACCCAAGACACCAAAACAAGAGAACCTGCCACTTACTGAAGTCCGACTCTGATGGAAAGACTCTGAAGAAGGGATGCGGGTCACAATGGAGGCTCTTCAGCTCCTCCAGGATACGTTTGTCCTTCTCCAGAAACCACCCCTTCTTTGACTCCTGAATCCTCTTTTTCAGAGCACTATTTAGAGAGATTTCAATGCTTAAAATGTAGTGCAAACACTTTAAAGACAGTAAAATATGCCCCAAAAATGTGATTACTACCATTTCAAATCCTAGGGCTAAGAGTTATATCACCTCTCCTTTGGCCAAGGAGACCGTTTTCAGTCCCGTTATCATTTTTGTGAGCACCGTCATGAAATAATCAGTCAAAAACAATGCTTCTCTTTACATATAAAACTTCTATGTCAACTCACTCTATGTAGGACAATTAAAAAGGAGATAAACTTAATATTTCTACAGTCTAAAAATCAGAACCTAATTTGTTTCACAAATCAGCCATCACTCACCTCGCGGTCACAGTCACCTTGCTGTTAATCTGGCTTGGCATGGACGTCTCTGGACATTCGTCATACCCATGAGTAGCAAAGATGTTTGACAAAACACTCTAAGATAGGAATGAATAAGCACATCAAGACGATGTGCATAGTTTATGCCTGTGTTAAACTGTGATTCATTTTCACATCCAACAGATTTGTGGACAATGATCTACAGTAACTCACCTCGCTGATGGAGGATGGGTCAAGTTTTTCCTTGAGTTTCCTCTGCTCCAAAGACAGAACTGTCTCGATCTCAAACAGCCTCAGGCCCTCTTTGGTTGTCTGTGGTTTGAAACAGCAACCGCCTGGAAGCAATTCGGATGTGTGTTGAGAGACTAGCAAGTGTCTGAAAAACTGCATAATCAAAAAAAGTCGCGTTTAGAGTAGTTTTTGTTGCCGAGTGTCCGGGCTGAACTCATCATTCCCCTGGTGGCTGAGGAGGTCACTTGAGGGCAATGGTGTAGTAGTAATAAATAGAAGGTAGCATCGGTCTCAGGTTTGGCCTGAACAGTTTGGCCTGCCTTACAAGAGGTTTACTGCGACATTCAAGGCTAAATTCACAACATGGGAGACATACACTGAAATGTGCTCTCTACAAGCCATGTAGAGACAACATAATCTGTATGGCAAAAATGTCTCACAGATCTTTCCCTTAGCTCAGAACGTAAGGAGGAAATCCAGACAGCTCTCTCAGGACTCCTGGTCATCAGCTAAAAATGTTTTAATCGACAACAAGACGTGCTCCCCTCCTCTTGGAAGAAAGAACAAGAAAATGTATGCTTGACCCATCTGGTGACAAAAACCTTCAACCTTGTCATGAAAATGAAATGATGCCAAGGGGAAATAATGGTCAACAGCATTAAATAAGACTACAATGGTGAGTTGGATGAGATCGCTTGAATTCCATCAAGCCAAATTGCAGAATGCTTGATGGCATATAAAATATTTTTTTTTACACTGACGTATGATTTATTAAGTATATTACAGGGATTCAATTAAGGAATCTGTCTTTCAGAAGACGCTATACCTGTTGCATTGCTGATTCCATGCAGCATGTTGCCATCGTCCACATTTCCAACTGTTGCATTGCTGATTCCATGCAGCATGTTGCCATCGTCCACATTTCCAAGAAGGATTGAATCCACAATTATGTTAGATTTGAGCAATTTGGCTGTGACAGCGACTGGCTCTATGGAGGATCTATGGAAACATTTACAATACGATGTCGGCTCACTTAAATCACAATCTGTAGTTATCATTTTGAAGTCACTGTTACTCACGATAGTCATTTTCTTACCGTTTACAGTTCAATGAATGTACTAGAGTTAACAAAACTGATGAGAACAGCAAAAGAAATGTACCCAGAATCATTTCCATCAGTGAGACATATGATGTGAAGTCTACAATCTGGGAACCTTGTCTGGACCTTTTCCAACTCAGATGCCCCACGTCGTAGAGCGTCATACAACAGAGTACATCCACTCGCCTCTAATGTACGTATGTGTTCCTAAAAATGGTTAAAAAACAAAAATACAAAATCTTTATACATTTCCATTCAGGTATATTACTGCATTAGACCTAGACACAACATTTACTAAAATATAGAACAGGTCTAAGAGAGGTCTGAATTCACCTTAAACTTTTCCAGATTTTCAGTAAACGTGTGGAGAGTTTTCACCATGGAGTCGAACTTCACAAGGCCAATGACATGATGAAAATCATAAGCCATGCTCCTTGTTGCAAAGTTGTGAAAGAGCTCTTTCACAACATTAATCTTCTTTATTTCTGCACCTACATAGCACTCTTCTTCCATGGAGGAGCTTGTATCTACCAGCACCTGATGAAAAAAATTAATTCAAGAGTACTATTGCAAATGTGCTCTTCTGTTATTTTAGTAGGAATGTCTTTACAGTCATTTTCAAACCGTTAAGTGCTTATGATGTGGAATGTATGACAGGTTTACATAATCCATTATTTAATGATGCATTGTCCTACTACTAAACTACTATAGGTACAGTGGCTCTAAACGTATGAGGACAGCGTCACAATAATCAAGCAAAACAAAATTGAAACATTTCCCTCATCGTTTTACCCATATTCTTCAAAAGAAAGGCGTTACCAGTATAGCCTCTTTTGGAGTCCTGGTTGTGACAAATGTTTGGTCATCTCTGTGGTCACCAGTCCTGTGTTAAAATGTCAAAAACGTAACAATCAGCGAAATAGTATTCTGACTTTGGAGGCAATATGAGAAAATAAATCAGCCGTGACACTGCACCGACGACGTCAGTTTACTGCTGCTACATCTCTTCTCAATATTTTGTGTGCTACTTATGTAAATGTATTAAGTTGACTGGCACTCTGCTGTCCTTATTTGTGCAGGTGAAAATTGACATGGAAACTGTATGACTTTGACCTTTGTATTGGCTTTAGGCTAAACAAGAGATGTTTTCTGATTCCAGTACAACCACTTCATTTAATATGTTAAAAATACATTAACAAGTTGAATAGGAAGGCAGATGTGAATCCACTGCATATTGAAGGATTTTGGAGATAAGTCTGCAGGTCAGTAAAATGCTCTCATGCTCTATTCGTCTGATGCAAACCACAATATAATGCCCAAAACCATTATATTGTCATTTCTTGATTGTCTCCATGTTGGTTGTTATTATAGACTTCATGCAGTCAGCCCTTTTTATTTTTTTCGTTTACTTGACCTGCAATATATTGTCAAATGTTTCATCCCACTTCTTTTCACAAAAAAAAAAAAAAAAAAAAAAGTTAAATGTATTGGATTAATTTACACACGTACAATTATATTGTAATATTTGTATGGATATTTATTCAACAGAATGTGAATCTCTCAATTCCTCCATAAACAGGAATTCAAAAGAAAAAGATATTGCATCAGAAGGATTCCTTGTTGGGGAAACAGGTGGATAGAAAACCCTGTAAGGTACTTTACCTGGCTGCCAACAGATTCACATCCACTGCTTTGTCCTCGCCATCCAAACAATCAAGCACTCTGACCATATCAGGAGATCCTTTTTCTTTATGCAAACACACACCAAGGTTGTCTAACAAAGAGAAAAAACAACTTACTTATTGTTGAAACCAATTTGACGTTTCATGTTTGTTGCGTCACTGACACACCTGAGGGCACAGGCAGGTAATCAATCACTACCTATATAGGTGAGTCACAGATGGGGGGGAATTAGGAATATATGCGTTTTCGGGTTTTAATTCACCGTTAGCGTTTTCTTTGTCGTATATTACTAGCTTGGAATTTGCATGTTCATTCATTGCACCCGGCTTTTTATAAACGTTTTTCCAGAACATGTAAATAAACTATCAACGCACTTGCCGTGACAAGTGACCTATCCAGACTGGGATTTAATGGAGTACCTTCACTCAGTAGAACAAGGCGTCCCTGACACTGTCCTAGCTCCTTCAAATGTAGAGGTGGGGTCACATTGAGGCATTGGTTGGAGGGAGATTTTAATTCTTGCACCATGGTTCCAAAACTCTTCTTCATTTTTATCCGAAAGCTGCCATTAAAAAAATGAAATGGGCAAAAAAAAAAAAAAAAAAAATACAAAGATCAGCAGCTCATTGAAAAACTTCTATTTTGATAAGTAAAATGTGATAATACATACTTCTGACCAGTCGTCTTGTCATGATGAATCCAAAGAGGATACGTTCGGATGGAGGGAGGCAAACTGAGCAAGATTTTTTCAATGTCGTTGGCTCTCTGTAATGATGTTTCCCGCAAAACATCTTCAGTGCAATTTGGAATTTTATCTCCATCTAAACAAAAAAGGATAGAAAATGAAGTAAGGCTGAAAAAAAACACCATTCACTAATACAACGAATACAGAAAAAAGAGTTTGTACAAATACTATTGCTGTTTGTTTCACCAAAGAAGATGTTGATGACTTTAATGAGGTTGATGTTTGTGTCATTGCCAGCAGCTCTTAATCTAAGCCGCTCACTGCAGTTGCTTCTTGTAGATTAGCTCATCAAAAGCACGACAACATGTCCTTATCTTGCTGGATAGACCATTTTTCGAGGCGCTAAGCCTCAGACAAGCACCACTGAATTTCCTGTAGTTGCTTCTCAAAAAAGTAAGAAAGGAGAGCAGATCAGAAGGGCTGCTATCTGCATTATCTAATGGACCTCTGCTTCCTTTCAGACATCTACTACAGTATGACAAGTCTCATAAAAAGTTTTATCACTTGTTAATGGTTTTAAAAATGTACCTTTGATTTTCTGGAGAACATACGCTCGCTCAAAGGCACCAGGTACTCCAGGCACTCTGACTGGTTCACAGAAACGGCTGCCATCCTCAGACGTAAGACAGACTGGTGCATAGCTCTCGCAGTCTGATGCCTGTTTCTGTCAAAAATAAGGCAAAACAGAAGTGGTCATTACTTAACAGGTTAATGATTGAATAGACCCGAATTTCCCTTGATGCATTAATAAATATATTCAAATCATGCATTACCTATTTAAATGACTTCCATAAAAAAAGGTGTTGAGATAAATATCCAACAAAATACAATACAAAATACTGACCTTTGCTTCTGATAGGAGATGTGCCCAGCAGTACAGCGAATTCTCAAAGACATCCAAGTCGTCAATAAGTTTCTTTTCTTCTCGTCTTCCACGTTGAGGCAAAAGCTGCCTGAAGAGTGCGTACAAGCCTTCAATTACTGCAATCTACAACAAAAGAACAGACACCTCTGAAGAAATGGGTACTGGTGAAATCATGTGCGACTGCGTAAAGGTTTATTTCACAACATCTTCCCAATACAGTGCAGATCTTTTGAATTGTATCTACTGAGATATAGACTGCTGTGACCAATACAATGATGTTGAACACACTTGATTTTAGCGCTGAAAGAGGGGAGTTGGGGGGGGCATCCTTGTTGTAAAGATCAAAATATTTATTTGAATTAATATGTGTGCGTCTGAGCCTTTTGCGACCTCTTTAATAAAAAAAAATTCGATGTTACCAGTTACTCAAGATATCCTATCGACCTTGATGTCGAGTTTTGGTCTTTCCTGCCTGTTTGTACATTATCCCGAGTAACTGCTCTAAAATGCTTGTGAATTTCATTCATTTTTATGCTGTTAATATAACATTAAAAAAAGTACTACTTCAAAAAGTAAAATGCAATGGATATTAAAAAGGCAGAATTATACCAGCTCACATCGTTTACCTTCTGATTCCTGGTTAACTTTTCATTCCTGCAGAGTAACTGATGCAAACTTTGGGCGAGGGGGTTACATCCAGTCAGTTTACGTATGTAGGAAATCAATTTCTTCAGTTGCTCTGTTGTATATTGTTTCTAGAAAACAAAAAATTTAATGGAATGCAATTCAAAGCAGGATTACACCAATTTGAGACGGTACAGTTAAATTACTTTACAATGCGGCAACATTGTGACATTTGAATCTTTTCAGATCAGTTTATTGACCTTTCAAAAAACAAGAGTCAAACAGCCATGCTAGAAGGGCTAATGTCAGAATGCTAACCAGAGTCTTGATCCTAACATGTGCACAATGACAATGCTAATGCACTGATGCTAATCAGGTGTAATCTGTACCATGATCATCTAAATTTGGCATGTTAACATATGCTAATTTGCACTGAACACCAAGTACAGGTAAGAACAAATGGATGTGTCCACCAAATTTCATGGCAATCCATCCAATTTGAGATATTTCTGTCTGGACTAAAGTGGTGGAGTGACAGACCATCTGTCATTGCAAGTACAAGTACTGACATAACATTAAGAAATAAAACTTACAATAGCATGAAGGGAAGACAAGAACACACTGATTCCTTTCTGGGTTTGTTGTACTGAGGGAACAACATCATTAATGAAGAATGTCTCATCATGTGGAGTCTCAGCAGAAAAGGTGGACAAAGAGAAGGCAACTGTTGATCCATCAGAGATCCCGCAACTTTGCAGTGTGTCACCACCACAATGTTTACCTCTAGAAATATAATAAGCACAGGAGAGAAAAGACGTTCTGTGTGAGTAAAGACATCTGTATTGGTAAAGAGGCCATAACATCAATACTTGGTGTAATAATTCTGAATTACTTGTAATAAAGGACATGTGCTGGGATTCCACTTTCATTTGCAAGCTTGAGTCTCAGGCTGGTTATGGTGTCACTTCCCAAGTTCACTGTCACCTCAAAGTCTCCCTGTATGGAACACACACCCCCGTTAAATTTCAATTTTGGATTTGTGTTGATAGTGTCGAGAGTCATTTCTGACCACTTCACAAACATCTGTTTGCACCAGAATATTAAGATAGTAAAGGGTATCAGTGCTCCATCAGGAGCTGCCTTTGGAAGAGCACCAAGCTTAAAACATTGCCAATTTGTTTCTCCCACAAACTTGGCTACAAGAGGAAGTTGTAGATTTTGCTTTGTGTGTATGCTGTGATTAGAGTACACATCACTAGTGACACATGTCTTGTTACTGTATATGAATTTCATATTTAAAGCAGGGCCATAAATCAACATATTCAGCTTGTACAATATCATCCATCCATCAGTTGCTAATATCATCATCATTATAGTTAAAACGCACCTTGAGCATGATGTGGCATCGAACCAATTCATCTCCATAGGTTTCACCAACCTCTCGCTTTGGTATCTGAGGAGCCTGTTTCAGGTTTTCCTTTGGTGTAAAGATGGCATAAATTACAGCTCCGCTTTGAATATGCCTGTCTTTCAAAGACCCTGTATGATGAGACAACATCTTAAGTTGATATGGTGAACTTGTTAGCAAATAGTTTTGTATTTACACATCCAGCAGACACAAAATGCTGAGCAACATCAGCATTTCTTTTGGAGTCGTGTTTCTGGCCACCAGATGTCCAATATTCACTCTCTTTTTGCAAGGTTTCTGGTCTCCACCAGTTCCTAGGGAAAACACTAAGATAAATGTAAAGATGTGGGCAGCAAAACTAAAGCAATGATCTAGAGATGAGGGGAACTGCATTGCATAGTCGATTTATATTTCTCTGTGGGATCATTATGTGCTATAATCCTGCGATCTATTGTTAATATGAAAATATTGCTTATAGCCAGGTGTTGTTGAGACCGTGTTGGACATTGAATGATGTTGGTTTAGTTTCTGTCTGAATCTTTGTGTTAACCTAAATGAACTGAGTGCACAGTTGGCAACAGTTGTTCAGTGAAGTAACCACTAAAAGCAAGTAAGGCTTAGTGCAAACTCCAAGACTTTCTTTTACAATGCCTGTCCCAGACAAAAACCCTCAAGTCAGCACATGATCCAAGCAAACAAAAAAAAGCCAAAAGACTGGATGTACTTGTGGTTTGGGCTCCTTAGAGACTGAGGCAGTCAGTTTTTTTTAACCCACAAAAGATAACCTTGGATTGTAAACTTTAACATCTAGCAACCCTGACTGTAAAAGGTGTTCAGGTCTGCTCACATGTGTTGAAGAATGGGTCGTCTGTCAAGGGCATCCCATCATCCGTGTAGAGACAAACTCCTTTGGAATTGCCAACACTTTCAAGATGACCAATCCGTAACATCAGGTCCTCAACTGTGTTTTGCGCTGGATCCATATCTGTAGGTTAAAAATAACCATGTTACATGTTCAGTTGTATGTGAATGCCTGCATATTTTGTACAACGATCACTAACACAATCACCACATCTTACTCCTAAGACAGAACAGCCTACTGCCTGATCAACAAGACAGTGGCTGGCCCGGGGTTCCTCTTACCTTTAATAGGTTTTGGTTGAGGACATTTGGGGTACGTGTACTGTAGACGGAACGGCGCCAATGATTTTTGCACAGGCGTCACAGTTTGAACATGGCGCTCTAGAGAGCCGAGTCTTTGAATGAAGTTTTTCATTGCTGAAAAACGATTCTTCTCCACATGACTTAAGCCTGTAAAAGACATAGGTGCAAAAATGGCATTTGAGTAATTAAGTAGATACCAATTTTGATCAACTTTGAGTTATTAATTGACATGCACGATAGGTCTGAACAAAATGTTTAATTAATGTACATAGGTGATGCATGAGGCCATCAAAAACGCCGCATATAAACACTCTAGTACTTCATGTAACTGCCATCTAATAGACCTACGAGACAGACACACACTATACCCTACAAAAGAATTACAAATTAAAACAAATCAAACATGTCACAAAAGGTATTAGAGGAGTACTGTATTGATTGTACTGCCATATACATGGTTTCTATTTTTCTGGTCACCCAGTGCAATGGGCATTACATGTTCAGAAAAAAATAAAATAAAAAACTCTAGACATAGGTTTAATTGTTTTCTACAAAAGCTGAGAATGGCCGTGCTTGCAATTTGTTTTGTAATGCTGCATTCCCGAGATAACGAGATTTGTTATTTTGAGATAATCAACCCGTTACCACGAGAAAATAAAGAAGGCTGTTTCGTCTTATTAGCCTCCTTATAATGTTTATTAGAGATCAGGAGTGCCATTCCAGCATGCACACGTGGTGTCAACTGTAGTAACTGATTTAAGCTGAAAGTGTCATATCAAGGAGTTCTTTTTTTTTTGATTATTGATCGTGGCAGACTGTACGTCAAAGTCCAACACGAGCAGAAATGGCATCGTGTCTTTCTGTGATAGTTAGACAGACAATGCAGGTAGTGCAAATGTGAGATAATTAAAAACTACAAAGAGTGCAAGAATAAAGATACTGAAAAATAACTAAAAATATATATATATACAAATAATATGCAGATAACATTCAGATCAGTCCTTGCACCTTAAGGAGAACACAATGAGGATAGATTAACCCATTTTCACAAGGAAACAAACATTGTTCTCTCAAAACCATGGCTGCTCTTGGCTCCCACAGTCTTTGTGTCTAAAGCTGAGGTTCATCTCACCAAGGCTGTTTAAGTCTTCATCCGTTATTCCATCCAGGAAATCTCTTTCATCCTTTACGCCCAAACGGACAAACTGGTTGGAGTAAGATTCCAGTCTGAACTGCTCAAGTATGTTGAATATCGCATCCATCTGAACAAAGACATCAACATTATTTATACTTTACCACACCATTTTCCCAAATACTCGTCACAAATGGAAATTGACAAGTAAAAAACACAATGAAATGATGTGGCCTTTCTGGTCTTGGACAGGTTGGCGTTTGTAAAATATTTGGAATAGGCTATGTAGCTATTATATTTACTCTGCCTAAATGATGCCTTATGGTCTTCAAACTGCACGCCTGTAGGTTTTGTGCTTGTGTAATTACTCTCACTGCCAGGAGGTGGCGATAAAAAGTCTAGTTAAACTGTTGTACCTGCTAGAGACCAAAGAAACACCTGCAGTATGTGCGCATACAGATTACATCAACAGCAAGGCACATTGGCAAATTCAATAGAGTTGGGTCAGAAAACACAGACTCTGTTACCATTTTCCCAAACAATAAATACAGATATTGGATCACTGCTTGATACAACTGTCTTGTTCCAATTCCAGACTGCAAATATAAAAACGTTGACTCTAGCCAGTCGCATTACTTAAGACCCCAGCTCGCGTTTTGTGCGAAAACCACATCCGTGAACTCAACATGCTCACAATGACAACGCTAGCATGCTAATACTGAACAGGTGCAGTCCCGCTACCGTGACCGTCACCTTAGTTTAGCGTGCTAGCATAATAAGCACTAAACACAACATACAGCCGAGGCTGAACGGAAAGTCACACGCTTTGTATTCGGTAATAAACAAATTAACCCTCAAGGGAAACATGAATGTGTAGCTCACACACCTTCCTAGCGGTGGCGGTTCCTCGGCAGCCGCCTTAGTCTGCCGGAGAGTCCACGAAGAGCATTTTAGCCTTTTAGCATGTAGCAATTAGCGAGAGCTAGCGAGAGCGCGCACCTGTTTGACTTGGGTCACGTGCTCCCCAGGTGACGCGTAAACCATTTAATTATTATTATCATTATTTATTTATTTTTAGCTATCCCGAGGTAACAATAATACTAACCACAACCCATACTGACGTCATTATCAAGTACAATGCTTTTGATTAAAAAAATAAAAAATACTTACGTGTAAGTAAACTACTCAACAGGTGCGAGTACACAAAAACGACTTTGTCACAGTAAATGTAATTCGTTACTCCCACCCGCTTATTTATCGCTCTCGCTATTTTCGTGAAGAGGTTGGCAATACTCGAGTGCGCAAAAATCCAGACTCCAAACATGCTTTTTGAGCTTTTTGAGCTAAATGGTACGACTGCGCCGTTATGAAAAACATCGATTGATAGACGGCCCCCTTCCAAATTCATAAAAATCGCCATTGCACACGCCACGTCACAAATTGGCAATACAGTAAAGAGTATAAACACTTGGTACAGTCAGCAACAAAACCCGATTCTTGCGTGACAAAGTGCAGTCGAATCGAATCCACTGGCGATAACTGAAAGTCGGAGGGTGCAGTCTCACCTTGACGCGTTCTGCGCGAAACTGTTGTTTACTATGTCAGGTTTCTGTTCATCGCGGGGCGTGGGTTTGCGCTAAAACGAAACTTATATTTAAAAATCTGCTGGTGCGCTTCGCCCCGTTGTCCTCTAGGATGCTTAAGCTGGATACGCTGCTGTTGAACCCTGGGTTGTCTTGGTTTGGTTTTCACTCGCTGTATTAGCAGTCTAATAAACTGGCACAACGCAAATGTGTATGTTCATGGAAAGGGAGAAAAGGCAGCATTTATGAATTGCATCAAAGATCCTAATCGGTGTGCTGTCATAATCCTGCAGTAACGTCTTTACATACCAGTGAGTGTTTACATTTAGAGCTTGAATATTGCCAGTAGTATAATATTAAAACAGCCAAAGCTCGGCTCCCTCCAGTATACTTTTTCTGTTTGCTGGTTTCTTTCAGCTCAGAACAAATAAATCCTGTGACCTCTAACGTTAGACAGGTGCTCAAGCAAAGAAGGCCGTACAGGAAAATAAAGTTTTCCCAGTTATACCATAAAAGTTAAATGAATGTAAACCCAAAGATTGACCTGTGTTTAAAGCCCGTACACACTGCACGGTGCAACTACACACGTGTTACTCTGGCGGATTACCTTCTCTCAGAAGTCTGTACTTAATTGACACCTCCCTGACTTTCGGTTTTGTGGTTTGTATTGTCATTTGTGTTTTTATGAAAGGGTTACCTCAAACATTTAAACGCCGCAATTAAAAGCACTCAAACTCAAGTTCATTTTAATTCATGCTTTATTGAAAACCCCATGTGAGGACCAGATTGTGTCCTCTCCTCCCTCTCCTACACACAGATAATTATTGGCCGACTTCAAGTTGACACCCTCGCAGGAGGAACTGGCTGGTAAAACTTGTTGATAAACTCCGGCTCTGTCTGTGCCTCTTGGACACTTTTTGGCTGACTTGTGTTGCCCTCAAGTGGTCTTCTGGGGGAAGTAAAGAATTGTCCTTTTATCCTTATAGATGCTGGGTGGGTGCATGTGGCCTGCCCCTGTGTATCACTGCTTTCTGAATGATGTGAGGAGCGATCCGTCAAACAGAGGCCACTAGGCTTTGCTGCTGGGTGACATCCTTCCAAAGATTTATTTCTACCACTTCCATTGTTGCTCTTCCTACTGCCAACACAAGACTGAAAACTCTCAGACGTACTCTTATCTGTCTGCACTGTTGTTGACACTAAACTACCTCTACAGGTACTATTCTGTTGCCCAATTTGTGTTTTTGAGTCCCCTGTCTTTAACAGAGAATGATCAGTACTATTGTTGCTGTAACTGCCTACATCACAGTGAGGGCTGAGAGCAGGGACGGGTGAGGGGACAGTAGTGGTGTTTCTTGACCTGCGGGCAGGGCTGCTTTTTCTCTCTGCCCGTGGAGACAAATCACACTTTCTGCTCAGTCTGTGAATACTGCGATGGAATGACAGATGGGTTTCGTGGATGGGTGAATTAGACGTCGGAGTCCTGAGGTAGACACCAGCGCTGTCTTGCTCTGGAGAAAGCCTGCAGTGATGTGTGGTTTTAACCATTATCTGGTCACTGCCAGGCCCTGGTGAAGCGGTGAAGCGGCTGTTCGCCTGCCCAGAAGTTGTGACCCTGTCGCAGATAGGCGTTTGTGTTTTTCCAGGTCCAGCGGAGGCTAATGTGCTTCTGTGCTGTCCATGAGTCCTAGACAGTGAAGAACTATTAATTCGTTTAACTGATGGAGAGGTCTTGCTGGGAGGAGCGCCAAGCGGTGGTCTGGGTTTAGTATGGCTCAGAGGAGGAGGTGGCTGTGGTCTTAAAGCTGATGTAGTGCTTAAAGCTTGCAGAGTCTCATTAGAAACCCTTTGTCCCGCTGGCAGTCTGGGGGAAAGGAATCAGAATGGGAATCATATTGAGAATACATTTCTTGCATGAAGAATTAAACAATAATAGAGTAAAAATAGAGTGTTTTACAAATTAACATCAACATTGTGTGTACACTGAGAAAGCTTGAATTGAATTTGAAGGCACAAATTACGAGCAATTTCGAAGCAGGTAAATTTTGTTAAGTCTTTAATTTTATTACTATTAATTCTGGAGTCACATTTATATAAAAAATAAAAAAAAACTACAACAAGAGGCTTTCTGGAGGTTGTAACAGCAAAACAAACGGACCTGAACCTGGTTTTCAATTCCTTCAAAGGGCGAGGGGAGGAAGCTGGAGGTGAAGCAGCAAAGGAAGAGGGGTAGAGCTCCAAGTCCATTTGTATAGCTCCTCTAAGCTCTCTCAACTCTGCACAAACACAAACACAACAGTATTGAGATTTGAAAAAAGTCTGAAAATACTGAATCCATCTCTCCGTATGATTGAAACACACTGTTACATACTTCAGAACAGAAAACCATCAAAAGATAACAATCCCATAGTGGATTGCTGCTTTACCCAGACTGCTTTCAAATTTGTTTCACTGTCATTTAGCCCAGAGATGGATTTGGCTGGAGTCCTCAATCTCTCTTTTTTCAGTCATGAATATATTTCAGAATGAGATCTACCAGCTAATGGAAGGTGGGTGAAGTTATCATTGCTCCCATTTCATCTGTAAATGTATTCTCTGAGCTGAAGATTAAATGGTGCATGAGAGATCGATAGATAAACAGAACTCTCGTCACACACCATGTGTCAAACAGTAATGTGCCACCAGATGGCAGCAAAGACCAAACTGTTAGTACATGGACTCACCCGCAAGAGTAGGTTCTGGTTTATCAAATTCACATTGACTCCAACACTTGTGTTTGATATTTCCCTGCAAGACACAAGACTCAGTACAGGAAGAGACCAAGAGTATGTTAATCATGCAGAGTGTACTTAACATAATACTATGACACAAACTAAGACACATTCAGCTTTGAGGCTGTAGTGGAAGTGGAAAAATAGGAGGTATTGAACATGTTCAAAAAAGTGTGAGCCTTAGGAAATGGTCAAGGAAAATGGATTAAAATAACAGCAGGAGAAAGAGCAAAGGAATGTGTGTGTGTGTGTGTGTGTGTGTATGATCACTAAACGATTGAGCAGCAGTGTTCCATCATAATTTGACATCAATATCTATATACAGAACAAATGAAAACCATAGTGATGTGTATATGTGTCCATAGACTGCAAAAGGCCAAAGACCTGATTGAAAAGTGTCATCATGTGTTTGTTATGTGTAGTTTGGTTGTCTCATTTTACACCAGCACAAACACTAATGGAGAGTCTATATAGCAACCACAGACTATATAGTCCATTACACAAACACACACACACACACACACACACCTAGAGACTGACAGTTAAAACATATATTTTCGGTCTATTTTCCCAGTGGGATTCAAACAAAAACCTCCTAGTATTGTCTTTCAGAGCTGCAGATGGAGAATGTGTGGCGTCTCCGACAGTGAAGTAGCTGAAATCCAAAACAACCCAAAAGCACTCACACACACTCCGAAAATAGGCTTTGTGGTCCATTACCATGGTGCTGACTTGCTGATATTTTAGGAAAGCTTGTATGCTACTGTCATTATTCTTATACATGAATCTCTACAACCCAAATCCACCACTGCACAGCTGACATGCACAACATCTCCAGAACCAGAAACAGGAGAACAAGGGTCACCATTACTGCTTCAATCCAGCTGAAACCAGCTGTTGATGGCTGCCAACGTTTCATCATCCTAGGCGATGGTTCTGATGTACACTGGGATGCCATGCTGCGCAAACTTAATCTAGCTGGTCTACCAGAAAAGAATCTTCAACATCCTGATGGAAATTCTAACGAACTGCTCAGTTTATATCAGCTGGTGATACAAGCTGCACCAGCCTGAGCAGAATATGAAAGTATGCAGGTCACGCTCTGACTATTGATGCAGGTTTAATGGTCACATGTTCAAGTTATATTTTGACCACATGTCCATCAGTAGTTTCATTTATCACCTTAACATCAGGCCACCTCTGCCCAGTTTAGACCAAAGTCCACCAAAACCAGGCCATCCCTGTTGACTCCAGTGACAAAGTCCTAAGCCATAGCGCACATGACAGTATGAGGAACGTTGTCATGCTCCTGTTCTGGCAAAGCACAGCTGATAACATATTTATCGACTGGGAGAAAAGCTACCACCTGTCTCTTGCAGACAGTGTCTATAACTGAGACTTTAAGCATACAGGAAGCCTTGAAGGTCTAATCCCACATCATCTGCCCTATTATTAACAAAAGCAACAGAAAAGGCAACTTTAATAACTACAGTTATTTTCAACCCATTATGACATAAAATCATTGATGCATTCATGTAAACTAGTCCCTGAATTACACCTGGATATCGGCAGAACGCGTACTGGGGTGACTTTAAGGGGGAAAAAGTGAATAGAGAACCTTCAGCACCACATTCACCAGCAATGATGAATGAATTATGGCCAAGCCTTGGAATTATACAAAAAAAATAAACGCAATATCATCATCACTGAAATAAAAAAATGGGCTGGATGAGAACTGTGACGGACGAGTTAGCCAAAACGACCTTAACTTGGGGGGAAAGTCAACATGTTGCCATGGATAGGGAATGATGGAGAGAACTCAGTGTGGCCTTAGGATTAAATAAGTGCAGCCTATACTTTAGAGGCCATGATCATTGAGAAAGAATTTCCGCATAGTTTCCACAGCTTGAGGGTGTCGGGATACTACAATCAGCTGACTAACTTTACATTCAACACATACTGTGGACAACTGAGACTGTGTAATGTGTATGTGGACGTTACTAGACGTTACTCTTGGACTGCTTCTGGACCAAGTGGTTATATGAGCCTGCCTCCTTCTGAGAGAATATAGGTCATTACAGCTGTGTTTAGGACCGATTTATGACTGCCTGCTACACGATGCACTAAAGCAATTTGATCACACCGTATCAAGCCACTAAAAGCCTGATTTGGCTCCATTTAATATCCATTTTATAAACGATATCATTTAACTGCATGCAATAACACTAAATCATTAGAAATCTCAGCTACGTCACACGTAATGGTGATGAGAAAGTTATGGCACTCCTCAAGCAGGACACTTTCACTATTTTTACTTATAAAATAATGTACAACACAGCTTAGTGGCAAACACTGTTACAAGATACTGTTTTTCTTGAAGAAAAGATAAATTTTTCACCCACCCATTTTACAGTTGATTACCAGCACATACAACAAAACTACTCACTCTCTGGTTCTCTCATAACATAGCCAGACTGTAGGCACGTGACTCTTTAATGTGTGTGTGTGCGCAAGTAAATGTCTCTGTATGTATGTAGTAAGTAATTTGAGTGATTGGAAGGAGATCAATCTTACTCAGGCAGCACTGCAAAGCTCTTGGCCAGACAGATGGAAAAAAAAACAAGTTTAGACTGAGCGCTTGCAGGTTTCCTGTGTGTGTTTGTGTAAGTTTGTGTTTGTGTGTGAATGTGTAAACGGAAACCATGGCAGGGTTTCAGTGCCAATAGAGAGTTAGCAGGTCTACCTTTCTTCTCCAAACTTTAGGAAAAATGTTTTGTTTGGGGCGAAAAGTGTCCCCTGGTTGGGGAATTCCATTTGTTTTTATGGAAATAATCAGGTGTGTGTAGAATAAACAATTTAATTGATTTAAATGTTATAGTTATATATAACTACAATGATTACATTGTACAAATTGCTTCAAGCAACTAGAACCCATGAAGTCTGGGTAAACTTTGTTCTAATCCTAAAATTTCTATTTTACATAGTAGAAAAATTTCACAGAAACCAAATAAGTCAAGCTGAGTTTGGGGGTAAGGTTTACAAAATGATGCACAAGATAGCTTGAATATTTCCTTTTGGTGTAATGGTACAGCTGCAATAAACACTAGAACATGCAAGAGAATATATAGTATGTGATGGATATAGGTAAATAAATGTTAGGCAAATTTAATGTTGAAATCAGGATTCATGAGGTTAAGTAGGTCAAATTAAGCCTGAAGAAAAATCATATTGTACATATACTGTAATATGAATAGGCTATCCAGACTTGCAAGTACAGCATGGCATCACAACTCAAGATGCTTGTGCTTAGAAGGCAAATTAATATTTTGGTTTCCCATAAATAATTGTAGGATTTGGATCACTATTGCCCTAGCAGCTAAAAAACAAAGAAAATGAAAGATTAATTTGGTAGTTGGCTGTTTTCCATCCTGTTCTTCTTACCTTTAAATGTTTTACGAGTCTGTTCAATGCTTCACATTCCTCCATTAGGACAGACCTAGACAGACAGACTTGATGTTTATCATCGGTACTCCAGTTGTTCTTCATGAAAACAATACTGAGCCAAAAATCAGAATCTAGGTCAAAGTGGAAACTGCAATTGACAATCACAACACATGCACACAGCCAAACACCTTAGTAAAACAGCTGAAGCTTCTTTAAATAATGGCTGTGGTTTGCTTTCTTAAATGGAGTAAATAATGCATCCACATATTTAACATTGAATATGCAAAATGTATGAGTATGATCAACTCAAACAGTAGCAAGAGAAATTTGCAAAATGTTTTATGTTACAGGTCCGTGCAGTGATTATGTCTGTGTTACTATATCACACTGTAACATTTTCAAATATTGATAATTAAACCCAATAACACAACTGAGGCAGTGACAACAGAATAGGTGCACTTGGTGTCTGCTCAGAGTTTATCCTCTGCAGTTTTCATAAGGGTACTGAGTGTCCTATTTTTCTCCCCTCCCCCCAATTTTCTCCTTCTCATGTTACATAACCAAAGACTTTATTCACTTCTTTCAAATGATAAAGAAACGTCTGCCTGCCCTGGGATCCATTTCTGACAATGGGGCCTTTTGTTCTGGTCGACTCATGAAATGGGAGACTGGGGGAGCGAAAGAGAGAGAAAGAGAAAGAGTAGTAGCCTCAGTGAGTGTGTTGCCCTGTGGGCCTCAAAGTGAGGGATGGAGGAAGGAAAAACGGGATGTAAAGGAGGCAGGGCGGCAACAGAAGCCACCGAGGAGAGTTGAGGGGAGATTAAGGGGGGAAAAATGAGGAAAAAGGAGAGGGCACAAAGGGACTCACTCACAGACTCAGAGCACATACTGTATGAATTATGTCATAAACAACTAATTAATCTACACCACAAAGAAAAAACCCATACATAATATGCATGATGTGTCTTTGCTAGTTAGCGCTGCAAATCGACGATGGTCCAGACAAGACATGTTTTTTGTATTGTACCAATGTGACATGTGTTGTCTTGCAGGCAGACACAAACATACACTGTATATCCCGTTGATCCTATATGCCAGTGGTTCCCAACCTGGGGGTCGGGACCACCCACAGGGTCCCAAGAAAACTCATGCTGCCGTTGCTTTGTTTTAGAGGGTCACCATATATGCTGTATATATGATATGTAAGTGTTAAGCATAACATATGATAGCTTATTTCAGACATATCATTATGGCTGTATATGTCAGCCAATAAGTAACTAGGAAATTGCAACACAGAACTGACAAAGTAGGTCTGAGGTCATTTAGAAATAGCGTCTCCATTACATACTTTGTCCACCAGAGAGCACTGACAAGTTGGTTTTCAATTCTAAAAATGTCCCACTTAGCGTGTATCTTAAGGAACTGTATCAAAATTGGTGTTTATGTTATGTGTGTACCAAATATCATTATATCAGTCTCAGAAATCCAGTATCAGTTGGGTAATAGTCACAAAATGTTGACCTCGCCGCTCTATGGGACTTACTTGAGGCGGTCCACCACTTGGTCAATGTCAATGACATTCAGCTTGTCTCTCATTGCCTCAATCTCATCTTCAGCATTGGACTGGACTGAACAGTGAGAGCCTGGTCTGAAGGAGAGGAGATGAAAATAGTACCCAAATGAAGACTTAAAAGAGATATTTAATGCATTATGAAGTCATTTCAGTATGTTTTACCAGAGTTGCTTACCTGCTTCCATTATCAGTAAATCCAAGGTTGGTACAGTTTCTGTAACAGCTGTCAAGGTGACCCAGGGCATAGTCCACTGTCTCAGGTTTGTAGTGAAACAAGAGCTCCTCACCATCTCTATAGCAACAACAGCACAAACAAAGCCTCTTTACACCGCTTTCAGTGTTTATATGAATGAGTTTTCAACCATTTTAAAATAATTATGCATAGACTGAGAGCAGCTGAGTGTTGATATCTTAAAACATAAACTATCTCTTTAATTTGACTTTTGATTCTACTGCTTTATATCCATAATTTTATTTAATTGTATTTTTTATTGCCTTTTGTCCATTATATTTGTTTCGTGATGTCATTCCTATTCTAGTCTCCAATTCATTTACTGTTTATATTTCTACTCAGTAAAGCGCTTTGAATTGCACTAACCTGCATAAAAAAAAAAAATCAAGTTTGAATTACCAATTGCCTAAACAGAAGTCGTAGAAGTTCACAAGAAGTTTGTGGGGACCTCAGACTTGTGTCTCTGCTCTTTGCAGGTGATGTGGTTCTATTGGCTTCATCAGACTGTGACCTCCAGCACGCACTGGGGTGGTTTGCAGCCGAGTGTGAAGTGGCTGGAATGAGAGTCAGCACCTCCAAGTCTGAGGCCATGTTTATCTTTGGGTTGGGAGCGAGTTACTGCCCCAAACGAAAGAATTCAAATTTCTCGGGGTCTTGTTCGTGAGTCATGGTAAAATGGAGCGAGATATGAACAGGCGGATTGGGGCGGCATCAGCAGACATCTGGACAACCCTGCTTAGCTTGCTGCCACCAGAACCCGGCCCCAGATAAGTGGAAAAAAATGGATGGATAGGTGAACAGAAGTCACATTCTAGCTTTATGCAGGATAATCTGGTGGTGCTTTCAGTTCCATAAAGGCTATACAACATGTGGATTTACTACTCTATTATCAGAACTGGGGTCATTATATTTTCTGAATGATCCCTGGCAGAAAATGAAAACAGGCAGATGGTGCAGCAGCTGTAGGCGGGGTGATGGCCTGGTCAGTTCAAATTAATCTTAGTCTTTAGATGTGGGAAAATTTGTCTTTTCTAGCCACAGACAATAACTTGGATGTGTGTGTGGATGGCTAGGCCATCAGGACCACACAGGAGGCGGCCATTTTACAAGGTACACACGCACCAACACTCATACAAATGCATACAAATGGTTCAATTTACAGCTATTTTTAGCTACCCTCCCCCATTGATGTGGCTTGAAATCAGTTAGTTTGGCCTTTGCTACCAATATAGGAAAGTGTTCTTGGCTAAAATGTCTAGTAAAAACTAGGTTAATACACACATACAAAACTAATTTCCGGTGGAGTGTAAGAGAGCGAGGAGGATACTGGTCTCCATCTTAATGCTTTGGCAATATTTCCTCAATTTCCATGCCAACAGAACATATTAAATTGAACTAAATTGACAAACAGAGGGCTGTGGAGCATTATTAAGTGGAAGTGTTATTACGGGAAAGTGTGTTCGGTTTACTCCTGAAAGCCATTCAGCTGAAATACACTTGAGACTTAGCCTAATTGAATGATCAAAGGCTTGAAACACACGCACAGTACCGTGCATCAAGGTCAAGTACACCAAAGCCAATTTCAAAGAGAAAAGGCGATTTGTGCTGGCACAGTCTGTGTGGGACCAGAAGGTTTTTGGTTGCGTTCCTACACAGCCAATAACAATGGGCTACATTTCTCCCTCCGGAAGGGACTTTTTCTAATCCATTTACATCCCAGCTGAAGCACTTTAAAAAAGTGAGTTGGGGTGTGCGAGCAAGTGGGGCTTCAGTTCATGTCTTGCTCAGTGACATTTTAATAAGACACAGTGCTGCTGTGAGCATCAGACCTGTGGCCTTGTGGATATTGGATCGTCAGCTGAATCGACAGGCCTTGCCGTCATACTGACTTAAAAGAAACCCTGAAAGATTATTTAAAAATAAATCTCTGTCAACTAGGCTGTTATAACAAGCACCAGCGTTACATTACGTGGTTCTTTTGATGGATGAACTGTCTTTGTTTGATGATCTTTTGACTTTTCCATCTGGTCAGAATTTCCAATACTTTGGTTTATGACCAAATACCTGCAAACCGACTGACATTTCCATCACCGTTAGCATGCTAACATTAACATTCGGCTCAAAGCACCACTGTGCCTAACTACAGCCTCACGGAGCTGCTAGCATGGTGTTTGTTTTAGGATGGGGATGGATCAAATGAGGCATCAATAAATGTAATAAAATAGTAATTTTGGTAAGGACATAATGAAGATTCTACAGAATAAGTCATACCCTAAAACCACTAAAGAGCTGTCTGGAGCTTATAGTTTAAAAATACAATGGACACAGAAAGAAAAAAAAAAAATCACAATAACAAGGACGTCGACAAATTGACAGGCAATGAATTGTTGGTCACAAAAAGGGAGACTAATGTTGTGCATTTCCTAAAAGGCTTGAGGCAAAACTTGAGGCGACACGGCGCAACATTCCTGGCAGCAGCGAGCCAGTTGCTGGGATAGTTGCTAGCTCATACATGTTCGGACTCTCACACATCCTCACAAACACATTTCAACACATAAATTATATAAATGATCAATTATGCTGTTAAACTAATGTAAGGATGTAGGGCAATATTATCCTGCCAACAGTTTTTATAACATTCTTCAGATTATTTTAATAAATATCATTAAATTGCCAATTGCTACAAGCTCTTCTCTGACCTGAGTTTCAACATTGGCTTTAGAAATGAAAAACCAAACAGCAATTAAAATGTTTTATGACCTCTTCTTGAGGAAGCTTATAACTCCCTGACTGTGCGTCACAAAAACAGACACCAAGTGTCCTTTCTTCTCCCTGTGAGCACTTCACTGACAAACAACTGAACAAGATCAGTTCCGTATTTTTGTACACAAACGCTTAACAATTTTAAGATTGGTATTTAGCTGCCCATTTAAGATAAAACACATATCTTTAATCCAGTAAAGACAGCTGTGACTGGGCCTTTAAAATCTAGGCTAGCGTTTGTTGGCATTTGGTGTGGAATGCATGGAAGTCTCCCTCGTATAATTGTCCCATTGTTCGACAATTCCCAAACCACTTTGCAGCATCCCTACGCCAAAAACCTTTTGTTTCTCTGCTTTCCATCCCATTTGTAACTGACGTGGGAAGACAATATAGCATTTTATGGCACTCTTTGTTAGGGGAAAACTGACGCAGGGAGTGTGAGAGCAGGGTCTTAACCTACTTGTCCATGCCCTCTGTTGGCTTGTGAAAAAGCCAGAGTGTAGTGCTCAGTTTAGGGAGGGGAAATCTCTAGATAGAAAAAAGTCACACTAATAAATTAGATCAAGAGAGAAATTGCATTTATTAAGATAAGAAAAATAAATCATGCAAATGTCATCTGGTTAAACATCTGGAACTGAACTGCCTCGTCAAGCCTGTAGCTGCCAAACATTTCATCTGAATTTTAATTCAAACAGAATGTTGAGAAAGTAAATTTCATGAGGACCCGGTTCAAAAACGTCTCTTCTGCTATCTTGTCAGCTCTCATAAAGTTAATCTAATGACTGAGAGTTGACTGGCTTACAAATTGTAAGTGACAATTGGGGTAAAACCAGGGACAGATTTTAACATTTGTAAACATCTATTTTATAGTGTGTCTTTTGTATTTTTCTTATAATATTTGATTTAATGTATTTTATTTTCATATATTCCCATCTGGCAGTAAATAACAACAAGACAATTGTTGTGGTTCTTCTAATTTATAACAAAATCCCATGACTATCACTGGTACAGTGTATTTCATGATTCCTTCATGCTTCAAAAGTAAGCATACATTTAAACCCATTATGATTTTGGCCAATCCATCCAACGGTTAAAAAAAGTAACCTTTCAATAACTCACTAATTATGTACAGTGGGTGGATTTATGAGTGTGAGATCTTACACCTACCTTCCCCCCCTGCCAGCTCTCTCTCTGAGAGTCTGCAGTAACATCTTGACCTCGGCTCTCGCCAGCTCTTTGACTGCAGGGGGGTCAGCTAGAGGGGAGCCCTGCTGACGTGGGAGTGGGGTCCCTGCCCTGGTGATATTGTTTCCTTGCTGGCTCTCCTGCCACATCTTGTGCCACATCTCCGCCTGCACATATTATTATTATTATTATTATGGTTAGTGAAGACAACCAGTTGGAGAGTTCTGCATGCAATAACGTATCACCTTGTAGAGACTTGTAAAGAGAGGCTAATATTGGCTCTGATCTAACCGCTGGAGACAATGGAGACCTTGATGGAGGGAGAAGGAGAGGAGGAGTGGCGGTACTGAGGAATGGAGGAGTCGCCTGCAGATCAACTATTACTTTTCACAGTACTGAGGGACGGAATTCATTACATGGCTCCAACAGAAGCAGACAGGGACAGACGAGAAAAAAGATAGACACGAACAGAGACAAAAAGAGGAAATGAAGTGATCCACCCTGCAGAAAACGTAATAACTGAAGGAAACCTGCATGCACTTGTCTGAGAGTTGAATAAGGTGCTCTGTGCTTTGTTTTTCTTTTCTCTGAATATTTCTTTAAGCTCTCAGCATTAAGTTTTTCTTTCCGTCTGAGGGCTTTACACCCAGCCACTGCATACACCGAACTGTAGGTGAAAAAATATCAGAGAGCAATACTGAAAGTCACACACACGGTGCACATATGCACAGGAACACGCGTGCGCGCAACACACACAAACACACACACACACACACATCTCTTTTCTCTACACAGACACAATCGAGTCAAAGAATATGAGTTGCTACGGGTCTTATCAGCAGCTGAGGATTAGCTTCTTTAACCCTGTTATACCAACCCGCTGACTCACTAAGCTTACTTGGCGTCTTTGTGTGTGTGTGTGTCTCTTTTTGACTTGAATTACTCTGCATCATTCTGGTTATATTTTAGGTTTAAGCCTTCTTTGAAAGGTGAGTTTTTGTAGATGTTTAATTTGACTTTGCAATTGTGAATCGAATGTGTCAGTATAAGTGACTTCTGTGTAAGAAGTGATCATTGTCACATGTTATTTTTACACGTTAACTGTCACAACAAACACGGCAGAAGAAAAAGAGAGAAGCTGTCAGAAGAGAAGTAAAGAAAACAGCAAATACAGAGATTTTGATATCCTACAGAATGCGCTGATAAGGGGAATTCTTCATGTCTTTGTGCACAGCTAGACTTCATGACCTCTCTTATGCAATTCATTTTAAAAGCAATATTCCCTCAGTAGACTAGGCTGCAGTTCTTCACATTTAGCTTTGGAGGATCAACCACTGAGCCATTATCAAATGCACTGTAACTATTCAATTCACCCACAAAACATTCACCGAAGCTATTTTGATAGTCCTTATAATAAGCGGTTATTTATTTTTACCTGCTTTTCTGTTTAATATATTATTATGAATTTAATATATTTAGGTTTTAGTTTGTTGTTTGGACAAAACAAGGCATTTGACGAAGTGACTTTGGGTTCTTGAAATTGGAGCTGGACATTTTTCACAATTTCTTTGACATTTCCCAGATGAAACAATTAATGGATAAATTGAGAAAGAAAATCAAATTACGCGACAGTGAAAATAATTATGAGTTTAAGTCCTAGAATCGTTTTAACACAGTCAGGATCGGCTCCATGTCAGTGTCATATCAAACTATGCAAGATACAGTGATTACTAAAGACTTGTATTTGATTATTATATTTCTTAACTCTTTGATTCTTATCCATGATTTGTGACCACACTTAACTTTTCTTTACATCACTTGGACCTTTCTCAAAATACTTACTAAGCTAAAGTTCACACTTTAACACTCCACCTTAGCTGGGGATTCTTCTCGTAGACCCTGCAGGTTATGGTGGGTGAGGTCATTCTGCCAGAGCTAAGCGCTTTCCATGCAAGGGGCTTTGGGTCCGAAAACCTAGTTTGGCCTTGAGTAAATATTGATGTTTGTCTGGCTCACATTTGGATTTTACTGCAGCCCAGTGCCAGTTAACCCACATTCCACTTTTATTAGGGAGTCTGGGAATTGTGATTAATGAGTGTATGCAGCCGAACTAACCTACACACTCAACCTAACACCACAGTTCATAAACTGTTGGACCAGGAATGTTTAGCTGAGAAATGTTTTGATTCACTCCTAAATCAATCTCAACGCGAATTTCTTGTAGATGATGTGATGGTATTCTTGTGGGATCCACTGTCTGAATTCCTTGAACAAGTAAAACAGTGAAGAGAAACTTTCCAACTAAAAAAGACAAGTTGGCAGCAATATGGCGACAGAAGGAATCAGAACTATTGCAGTCATTAGAACCCTCTTACCTCAGAGTGCACCTCTGTGTACATGTCGACCAGGGAGTGGCCCACTGACGTTTGGATCTTTGGCAGCTCTGACCCAGGAACATTTTCAGCAATCAGGCTCCACAGAGACTGGCCGGGGCACCAGAGCTGGTTTCCATTGGGTGACTGCATGTAAATGGCAATCTAGGGCTGAAGGGAGAGAAACTGCAGAAACACAACAATATACAGCATGGGAGAAATTGTATGAAATGAACAAAATTAAGTGCATTTACTGGAGGACCTCTGTAAATTTCCAATATCCCTTGTTTCATTCTATTAACAGTCTAAAACCAAAGGACATTCACTATATAAATGAATGCATCCGTAATAATTAATCAAATAATATAATATAATACATGTAATGTTACATGGGCTCCTTTTCTGCATTATGAGTACTTCTATCCTACATTAAGTAGATTTAGCTAATACTTCCATACTTTTTACTCACGCAAGACTTTGAATGCAGGACTGTAATGGAATATGTTTGCACTGTAGGAAGTTACAGCTACTTTTGTTTAACGTAAAGAATCTGACTGGTTCTTGTTCGCCCACCACTGACCAAAACCTAAAATATTACCAGGTCGCTGAGGTGCCAGACACACTTAATGACTTTAACTCAATCAGCGTTGTCCACAATGCTGAAAACTAGAGGCAACGCTCGTAGGACGCAGTGGCTAATGTAGCTCGGCTAACGTTAACTAGCTATCTGACCAGCTGTAGAATGCAAATCTAACATATTTCAAACACTTACGGCAAAACTGCTTTTTGTTAAACCACAGCAAGAGTTTACAAAACTGCGTTCACCGTGTCGCTACAGAGAAACAAACGCTCCACCTTAATTGGCTCCTTGTAGCTAGTAGCAAGGTTGTGGTATCCAGGGCAAACATTCCAGTTGCTAGGGGGGAGATATCGCGAGACTGGTCCGAACGGTGTGTCTCTAGAAATTGAATATAGGCCTTTTGATCTCGTTGTACACAGTTCACGTTTGTGCTTTTACTGAAGTTAAACCGCAAACGCGAAACGCAAAGTGACTCCGTGCAACAACTTAGACTAAATACCCGCCCTGTGCTGCGCAGACTTTACGCATTGACCAACGACGAGCACGAGACTCTCTACCTGTGCTCTCGTGCGAAGCTCCGGACCAATGAGCTGCTCCGACATGTTAAACCGGAGGAGGCTGAAACACTCCAGCGGAGACCTGGCGTGTGAACCACCCACCCACACACCCCCTTCCGGGCTCCCTGCAGGACCCGGTTAAGACTCGGCACGTCGGCGGTCATGGCTGTCTGCGAGCGCAGAACGCTGCTGCTGCTGCTGCTGCTCTGCGCACACGCCGCCGCCGCCGCTCTCGGCTCCTCGGACGCGCAGCAGGAGGCGGCCACCTGCGAGGCGAACGGCAGCACGTACTTCGTCGGGGAGTGGTACTTCCTGGACTCGGACCACTGCGCGCAGTGCGAATGCACCGCGGACGGCTCCGCGTGCTCCCGCACCGAGTGCACCGCTCTCCCGGCCGCGTGCATCCACGTCAGCCACTACCCGACCGACTGCTGCCCCCGGTGCGAGAAGATCGGGTGCGAGCACCGGGGGGTGGTGTACGAGCTGGGGCAGGACTTCCAGGTGAGCCTGAACGCGGTGTGGGGGGGTCACCAGCGCTGGCTTCCAGTACTGATGGGGACCTTAAAGACACTCTCATGAGACACAAGACACTCATGTCCACACTGAGGCCATAAGCTGTTATTAGGGAGTCATATGTTTAGAAACTACTGATCTACAGCCAATAATAGTTTCTTTAGAAACTGTTTAAATGCAACTTCACAGCTGTAAACTACAGTATATTTCTATAGGCGACTGTGTGTGTGGTGCAGGACTAATGTCCAACAGAAGAAATACCACAAGTGATTAAAAAGGACACGGTCACTATAACCAGGTTAAATACCTCAGACACGGAGGACTTAATACCAGGGGCTTCCCTCAGAAAGGTGAGCTTTAGAAAAGTAGCAGGAGATTGTAAAAAACTAAAGTGTCTTATCACACAGATATCACAAAAACCGCAGCTCAGTGCTGTTTATGTGTAAACCTCAGGTCTCTTGGTCTGTTTCATGCAGGTTTCACCTCGTTCATATTGTTCCCTGTAACTATGGCCGAAGCATATTTAAAAAAAACAAAAACAATGAATTACAGTGTGGTATGTTGGTATGTAACCTGAGTATACAGCAAGGAAATGGGGGGTAAATGGCGCCCCCTTTTGAGGTTGCATGAGGAGGCCTTGGTGAGAGGTGGTGGTTAGAAATAAGATCCACGTTGGGTGTCACGCAGTTTGTGTATAACGTGTGCGCTGTCCCTCAGCCATCAGAATGTGAGCAGTGCACGTGTGACAGCGATGGCATCGCCCGCTGCCTAGTTGCAGATTGTGCCCCTCCGCCATGTGTCAACCCTGTCTACCAGCCTGGGAAATGCTGCCCTGAATGCAAGGAGGGTAAGTCGAAAATAGCAACAGAACAAAGTAGAAAGTTTATCAGGAGGTTTATCTTCTCCATCGTACGAGCACCACTGTCAAATGTAGTTATGCATTTGATCATTTGCATGCAGGGATGACTGTGTATGCACAGTGCTGTCCACTTGACTTCATGCGATTGCCTGTTTTATAGTATCTGTTCAGCTGCAGCTACACTCACCTCTGTTGCACATCTCCCTTCAGGTCCTAACTGCTACGTCAACGCGTCACGCAGCCAGGTGATTCCTGCAGGAGAGCCCATCTGGGTCGACTCCTGCACCAAGTGTCGTTGTCACGACGGCCGGGATGCCGGCTACTGGGAGGGAAACCGTCTCGCCACCTGTTCCCGCCTTAAAAACTGTACGCCTAAACAACCGTCCACCCAGAAAAAATGAGAACCACCTGTTGAAACATACAATCCTTAATGGCTGATCATCAGTGCACCTTCCATCCAACATGCCGTGCAGCTGAATATGTCAGTGGTATAGCAAGACATAAAGTATAATCTGCAACTTAAAAAAAGGGTTTTGGGAACAGATCTGAACAAGAACAAAATAATTTTTTTTTTTAAAAAAGCCAAAAGCCCCCAGAACAGATCAGCTGCCATTTCACAAGGACCTTTCAACCAAGATTTCTGCAATATTGATGAGAGCCACTGAAGTTGTCACTTTGGTGGACAGGGCTGACCCATGATCAGGCCTTAGCTGTATACAAATACAAGGCTGGTTTACAGACTGGTCAAGGTCCCAGCGTCACTGCATTTCAGTGGGTTTTGGCAATTTGATTAACTGCATTTGTTAAGACATTTGCGAAACTAAAGTACAATATCAACAACGGCAGGTTGGCAGAATTATTATCTAACGTTGCGGTCATGTAGATGGGCTCCGAGTCGATATCTAGATGTAAGACCTTTTAGTTTATACCGTGCTTCCATGATGCGCAATCCTAAATTCACGTCAGTTTTATTTATATAGCGCCATATCATAACAAAGTTATCTCAGGGCACTTTTTCATATAGAGCAGGTCTAGGCAAAGTTGTGTTAAATGAAATTACCACAAATCAACTGATGCACAGAAACCTTGTGGCCAGGTAGTATTACTGCAGCATGGAAGTACTGGTTGGAACATACACAATGCATAGATGGTGGTTGGTGGCACCGTATAGATTAATTTGGTACATAATGTAAAAAAGAACAAACACCCTCAACTCTTGTGCCAAACGTCTGCAGAAAAATCTGTAATTTAACAAATCTGACATGAACTAGAAAAAACAAACCTGACCCTTGAAAGGTGACCACACTACAGATATTTGCTCTTTCATATTTGATCTACCTGTCCACGGTGTATTCAAAGGGTCTGACTAGAACATCATGTTTTAAGAGAGAGACTAGCTTTTATAGAATCTACTCTGCGGGTATTTTATTTTAATTTCCAGACACCTGCTTTGGGAAACAACTAGCAACATAACAAACCCTATGAGAATTTTTGGGTGATGAGAAATTGTAATTGACCTGTCATGGGTTGATGCAGCATCCAGCTGTGATGCAATTTAGACTAGGAAATAGCTTAGCAAAGCAATTAACATTTTGTAGCTGATCTATAAATTCAGCAGTTCAATTTCCTTGCTAATTGAAATATAATGTATGAGACTATGGCCTAACATACGCCTGTACAGTAGTTGTAGACACGGGCGATTTTTTTAAAACAGGGTTTCATTTAATGGAATGTTATACAGTATGTGCATGTACACTGTAGAACAGGAAAAACAGTCTGTAATTTACTGCTTTATTAATTGTTCACAAGAAATAATCCTTGTTTATCCTTCCTTATTTCCACTATTATCAAAGTGTCATTTACCTTTTAATATGATCTTCACTGTATGCTGAAATCAATCAAGTGTATTGTCATTTTATATAGTTTCATATGCAGCAGACCTTCAGTTATTTGTTTTTATCTGCCACCTTAATCATGAGGGACCTTCTGAATGAAAACCAAAACTAATCTTGTCTCGTTATATGCTCATATGCAGTGTTGGAGTTTATAATGGCTTTTACTTTACTGTGTATATATAAGACCCCCGAGCTGCTGCTGCATGACGTATATCATGTTTCACTGCATTAATTCTCCCTGAAAAATGTCTTTATGCAAGGTCTGGGATTAAGTTTAAACGTTTAAAGTTATGAACACCTTTTTAAATCTAAAAGCTGTTCATCTTAATTCCTGAATAAACCGAAAGAAACAGGATTGCAGCGAGTTCAATGAGAAGACTGACGCCACTCTCATATCTGTTCGGCAAATATGAAGATACCACCAGCAGCCGGTTAACTTAGCTTAGCATAAGGACTGGGAACGGGCAAACAGCTTGCCGGGCTCTGTCCAAAGGTAAGAAAATCCACCAACAGGCACCTCTACGCTCTATTCATATGTCGGCTGCTGGCTGTAACCTCATATCTGCTGTACAGACAGGAGTCTTTGATATGCAGTCCATCAGAAAATGTCAAAGTATTTCTTAAAGTGGTTGTTTCTGTAATACAAAAGGTAACTGACACGAGTCACACCCACAAATCATTTTAGTGTGTCATGCTGGTAAAATACGCCGGCTCATCCAAACATCTTGTCAAATATTCCAAATTAAAACACCTTTTCATGCCTGTTAAAAATCTCTCACCCTGTGTTTCCTCTTGAGTCATGTCTCTTTACTTTATTTGAACAGTTTGCTGTTTTGTGAACAGTTTGGCTCCTCTGAGATGATGCCATCCTGATTTCCCTGCAGAGGTTGTCTTCTGACAGTTCTGGGACCAGAGCTCCACACAAACAATAAAATAATAAGAAAAGTAGTACAAAGCAAAAGAGAAACCGAGATAACTTTACGTTGGAGAATTAAAGATATGTTTATACTATTGGGATCGTGGCAGGAAGGACAGAAAAGAGAAAATAAAAGCCTGCAGAAGTGAAGATAATCCTAAAGGTGGTATAGCGTTTTAACTCACCGGTTTGAGAACAGGTTTATATGGGTTGTTATGACAGCAGGAAACAGATGCAAAAATCTGCAGATATTAAAAAGCTCTGGAATCACCGCAGTCTGCAGGTGAAAACTAATTTCTTATGAAGCTTCCAAAAGAATTTCTTCAATAACCTGAGAATAAAAGACAATCGCAGTAACACGCAAGGCAAGCACCTGACAACACCAACCGTACAACCTTTAACCATCAGATTTATTGATTGTATAGAAAAAGTAGGTTTGATGACATAATGCATTCTATATAAGATATAACATTTTCAACATTCAATGTACAAAAAAAAACATAGCTACAGATACAGTAAATGTTTAAAAATGCCCACAGGCCTTAAAGTCCTGTCTGCTCGCTGCAGCAGACGAGCAAAAACGTATTTGAAGAACCATCTTCGATTACTTGGCCTCCTGAGGTGTGCTTGACAACTGGAACAGCTTCAAAAGTCAAAACGTCCAATAGGAAACGTCAAGCACTCCTCACGGTTGTTCTTATTCCCAAGTAAAGGAAACGTTTCAAATACTGTTTTTGCTGACGTCTCTGTTGCCGATCTTTACATCTATATCCTATGTTAATGTTTATACACACTGGGGCCATGCCTTTCTTGCTAAAGCCTTCAATTTAAAAAATAACTGTCTCACCTTGTACTTTCGTCACGTAACGGACCCCAGAAAGCGTTGCCTGTAATTTGTCAGAGTAGCCTTGATGAAGCTAGAGTTCGTCTTAATGCCACCGATTTTACACACCAACCTGTTGTCTGTGGCTCTAGAGGGAGGTTTTAAAAGTAAAATAAATTATGGCATCAGGGTAATCTCAGTTTGGGCTTAAGACCTCAATTTCTTTAACAGAAAGCTTTATTAACTGGAGGTGTGAGGATTGAAAGTGGGCATTTAGGAGGAAGGTAGAAGTGGGAGGAGCTGCTAGTTGTGTCCCGCCCCCATTCTGTATTCCCATTTTATTCATTCATTCATTCATTATCCATACTGCTTATCCCGAAGGGTCGCAGGGGGGGGGCTGGAGCCTATCCCAGCTAACATTTGGGCGAGAGGCAGGGAAACACCCTGGACTGGTCGC
>JAVQJF010015454.1:0-15521 GCA_036023855.1 Gadopsis marmoratus | reverse complement strand
AGGCCCGCCGGCAGATTTGAAACTCCAACTACCCCCCGGTTTGTGTGACGCTCCGGTGGATGTGTTTGTTGTTTTTCTCTTGCTGGAGGCTGCCCCCGGGGGGGGCGAGAGACAAAAGAAGCAGTCCGCAGGCTACAACAGCCGGGTTGAATCGCAACGTGTTCGTGCTGAAGTGTCACCGCAGTCGGGCTGTGCCTTCACATGAAACGGTCTGATTTCAGCCCGTCTCCCCGCCTCTGGACGCGTGGTGGCCGCCGTGATTCACGCTTGAATTTAGACCCACTAAAGACGACATTGTGGCTATGGAATGGTGCATGCTGCTGGGCCAAGTTGTCAGCCCCTGAAAAACGCCGGAATCATGGACAGTCATCCGCTGTGAGTGCAGAAGAGAAAAGACAACACAAGCTGTGTGTGTGTGTGTGCGTGTCTGACTGATGGTGCCGCATTGACAGCGGCCAGCCGGTGTGGCTGCACACTGACCGGGGGGGGTTGTTGTTATAGCAGAGGTGCTGTGTGTTAACTGCCTACATGCAGCCATGTGTGTGTTTGTGACAGAAAACAAGGGGCCACGTGATTTTGCAACAGCGCAGCATCATTAGATTCTGTGTTGCTGAACAGTAACGAGGTACATTTCATTGGCGGATGTTGTGCTTTTTGCTCCGCCACATTAGTTTGACTGCTACATACAAAACATACACTGAGCGTATAGAATACAATGCCATGAGTGGTGTCCACCTACCTTTGGCTTGTGACCCCTGAAATGCCTCCAAAATACTGCTATGACTGCAGGGAGTCCAGAAACTGAATACAAATTATTCATTTTTAAATTTCCTCTCACGACCCCTCCGATTAATCGCGTGTCCCTCTGTAGAGGCCCGACCCCAAGGTTGGAGACCACTGGACTAAACTATCTTAACTGTATATAAAGTAGTTTAAATCAGCTCCACCTCCAGCAGCTACAACAGGCATCAGTATTAATTTAATAATGTAATACATAATAATACGTGAGTCACACACATTCTTTTATTTATTTTACGTTTGTACTTTTTACTCGTGGACTTTGACTTGTACTGGACTATTTTTACATTTTTATTTTGAGCGTTGGTGCTTTCGCTCAAGTAAAAGATCTGAACACTTCTTCCATTCAGTTTCGGCTCAGTATTTGTTAATAATGTCTGTGTAGTTTTAGTTTTAAGTTCTGAAGATGTGCAGCATTCAACAAATTCAAATATACGCCCAGTGGCAGAGCTGGTTTATCATGCAGGCCCCCGGGTTCACTGTGTGACAATCACTGTGGTCATTTGATTAATTGCTTAATTGTTAGGGAGCTAAACTTAAAGATAAACTCTGACCAGCCTTGCGCTGTTAGCTAATGTTGTGGGCCGGACCTCTACAGGGTCCCTCTGTCAAAAGCTCATCTGAAGACCTTAATAATTAGTTTATATTGAGTTCACATGATGCATATTCCTAAAGAAAGGGGTGTTGTTAATCTAATCACCTCATAACAATCGACACATATAAAAGCTGAGGCCAGGAAGTATTAGTCCAGCATGGGAGTACTAGTTGGACTGGGTTTTACTTAAAGGTAACTTGGAAGCAAAAGGGTTAAATGTACACGGCTCATGTGGTGGGAGGGGGGTTGTGCTGTGTCAGCAGGGGCCAGTTTATTAGGTACTCTTAGCTAAAACTAATGCAGTGAAGTTCAACAGTCCTGCAATAAATCCTACCATTACAAGGTTATAATGCTCAGTTTTTATATATATATAAAGTCTGTTTCTGATTGTTTGGTCAGAGACATTCACACCAGTGGCCTGCTGGAGGTCATTTTGTAGGGCTCTGGCAGTGCTCATCCTGTTCCTCCTTGCAGAAAGGAGCAGATACTGGTCCAGCATTTATCTGTTAATTTTGCCCACTTGATGAATCATTTTTTTGCAACTGAGGGAGGTTAAATGTTGCCACAACAGAAGACAGGATGACGGCCTGCCAGCCTGTCACATAACAGGCAAAATGTTTGGCTACATGACTAATCCAATATTTCAGGGGACGCTGAACTATTCTACGAGCCAGGCTCATTACAGTAAGCTAGCGTTCTTTTCACGTAAAAGCTAAGAGGAAACAGGCCTTGACCCCCTTCTGACATACTGGCTGCTCAGTTATATTCATATTGACTGTGTGATGGATGAACTGAATTTCTTTTCTATTTTTTATTTTTACAATCTCATTCTGAACTGGACTGACATCTTATTTGATTTCATTGATCCAGAGACGCCATCATCACCAGCTCCATCAACTCTTTAACCAGTTTCTTCTCCGGCTTTGTGGTCTTCTCCTTCCTCGGTTACATGTCCCATAAGCACAACGTCGCCCTGGACAAAGTTGCCAGAGATGGTATGGTGTTACATGTCTGTGTTTGTAATGTGGTGTTTATATGATTTTCCGGATTCAAATACCACCAATGCTGTGTTGCTTACAAGTCTATTCAAATTAAACATGCTGCACAAACTCTTTTCCCCCATTTTTTGTACATGTATATGTTATATCTACTCTTAAACCCTGCATTTAGCTCTTTAGCTATGTGTTTTGGAGGCTGCTTTTGTGTCTGTTTCCATGTCAAATGGTCTGAGCACTAATTTCGTCTTTCCTCTCTTTAACGCCTTTGTTCTTTAGGTGCTGGATTGGTGTTTGTCATTTACCCAGAAGCCATTGCAACATTACCTGGGTCATCAGTGTGGGCGGTTATCTTCTTCATCATGCTGTTGACACTGGGCATTGACAGTGCTGTAAGTATGCACACACACACACACACACACACACACACACACACGTACACACCTGTTATTTGCCTTTTGCTTATTTGTGACATAAATCGTGTCAGATAGGTTGTGATGTACATATTTCCAATATTTGTGCGTATTTTACTTCATAGTACTGTGATGTTGAATGAAATGCGTTTCAGACACTGACTGAACAAAATGTGAAACAAACAAACAAACAAATTTTCATTTGGAAATTTCTATGTTTTGGAGCTTCAGTGCAGCAATTATGCAATAAAACGTTGGACATCAACAGTGACTTAGCAGCTCAGCTCTTACTGATTTTGTGTTCGGTTGTAACTCCTGTGTCTTCTTGTTGTAGATGGGTGGGATGGAATCGGTGATCACGGGTCTGATTGATGAGTTTAAATTCCTCCATAAGCACAGGGAGCTGTTCACCCTCTTCATCGTCGTTGCCACCTTCCTCATATCCCTCTTCTGTGTCACAAATGTAAGTGTCATAGTGGGCAGTCGGCTGTTGCTTGTTGCAAATGCCATGAAGTGAATCATTAGAATGTTGGTGTTTTCCACTTGCTCTTACTGTAGCCTGTGTAATAAAACTCAATTTAATAACACAATAATTATTACACATTTGTTATATGTTCTCTCTCTCTCTTCCCAGGGTGGGATGTATGTGTTCACTCTGCTGGACAACTTTGCGGCAGGAACATCGATTCTCTTTGGAGTGCTTATTGAAGCCATCGGCATCGCATGGTTTTATGGTGAGAAAGATGGACAGGAAGGAAAAACAGATGATTCATGTATGCATGGTCAGCAAAGCTGATGCTATATTAAGGGTTTGATGAGAAATCTGTGGGTATGGGTGTGCTGTGCCTCAGTGCAACATAGTTCTATTAGAAGTAAGGATCCTGGAGCTAGGGAGTCTATTCTCACTAGTGGTTTTGGCCTCTTCAGTCTCTGTAATGTCTCTGCATGTAATGTTAAGGTACAATACTGTAGTTGTGGCGCTCATAATAGCTCAGTGATTTTAAATGACCCAAGCTTTGACCGCTGCCAGTGTTACCTCTGTGTTCATTCAGCAGTGGTGAGCCACCACATAAAGGAAATTGCAGCTGGGGAACAGGCAATTCCCATTTGTCATGGACAGGAGTCAGCTGTCTAATAGCTAGGTCGTAGATTGTTGTGGGTGGCAAGCGCGCGGGAAGCGGGGGGGGTTTCTCTCCAGATGTCCAAATTCTATTGACACTTGATTTTACACAGTTTTGCTATTTGCTATCACAAATTCTCCCTTCACACCAAACCTCTCCAAATGATTGTGTTTCTCTCTTTTCCAGCACAACATGGAAGAAATACTTCAGTTGTGTAGGAGTAAATAAATAACCTTTAATACTTAATCTTGTTTGTTAGAGCTTCAAAATTCAACCCGATGACCTGATTAGTGACCTTGTTTCTGTAAACAAATAACAGCCATTTGGGTTTTCCTCCTTTTTTTTTGTAAATAAATAGCTAAAGACCAACAGCTTTGTAGCGGATATTTATCTTTGCAGATATTTTCACCTACAGCACCACCAGTTGAAAACAAAGAAAATTGACTTTTCAAAGAGTGTGAAGAATTCCCCCCCATTTTGAAACACACAACATTATAAAAACAATCTGAAGGTCAGGGAAAATGGTTGACCTGAACTTCCATATTGAGCTTCTTGTCTCATGTCTACTGAACCTCACTGTCGAGAGATCCATAAAGGGCTAAATACTAAGCAAGCCCCAGGCGATGCGGTCAGCATATTGCCCCACTTTGGTGGGTCCCGACCTTGGCAAGCCAGATAAATCAAGCCTAAGGCTTCAGTGGGCCTTTTTTCCCCATCCTCATAACCGCTGACAGGAACCCTTGACCCCTGGCCACTGTGGTCTTTCGTCCTGCTGTCCACTACATAAGTACATTTAGCTTTGCTGAATACCTGGTCATCAGTCTGAATATTTTTGTCTGCAGTGAGAGATGCCTTCCAGGCAGGAAGGCACGAGAAAAAACATGTACAGCCAGGTTTATGAGGGAAAAGGTGAAAATGGTGCAAAACAGTTGGCTCTGCAGAATGACTTTAGTTACACAAATTGTGAATTGTATTTTTACTAACAACCTATGGGTTTCAGCATGGCCATCTTTTGATTTAAACTTACAAGCACCTACTGCTATGAATATATTTTCAACACCCAATATTCTAAAATAGAAAATGTACCAAGCAGCAAAGACAAGGGCTGTACCCCAAACCTGCTGTGAATGTAATATACAGTACCGTATGTGCATTTGACAATTTTAGCATATGTTTCAGGAGTGGACCGATTCAGTGATGACATTGAGGAGATGATTGGCCAGCGACCAGGCAGGTACTGGAGGCTGTGCTGGAAGTTTGTCAGCCCCTGCTTCCTCCTGGTGAGTCAGTGCAGAGACATATTGTACATAGGAACCCTAACAAAGACACGTTAAAATAGACTGCGAGATGAAAGCTTTCAAGTTATATGCTTTTGGCTCATACACAAAGTGACAGCCAGTTACATACTATGTCGAACAATCCATCAGTCCGGTGGTTATAGTGAGGATAACCTCAGGTGCTAGTGTAACTCCTCTAGTGTGTCCTGAGGTCAGTACACATACACAGCTATATCTCTGCTGTAGAAGAAGGCACATCGTATGGGTCATTCTTACTGCCAAAAGATACATTTAGGAAAACTTCTCCACACAAGAAACACATAGACAGGATCAATTAAATCTCTTACAACTCTTCATTTGAAGGAAGGAGATGATTTAAGGAGTCTTTTGATAATATTTGGAACACATGGCTTAGCATTCAAAACACCCATCACCTCTTACTATGTATGTTCTGTGTATTGTTGTAATGGATTAACAACAGAATATATATGTTTTACTGCTTTCCTATTTCAGACAATTACATAGTACCACTGAAGTCATTTTTAACTTTTAAGAGGACATGAAATCAACAGTGAATAGCTTTGGATCTGATGGTTTCTCATAATCTTTTGTATTGAACTGATTTTCTTCCGTAGTTTATGGTGGTGGTGAGCTTTGCCACGTTCAACCCTCCAACATACGGCTCCTACATCTTTCCTCAGTGGGCTAACATGGTGGGGTGGTGTCTGGCCATTTCTTCAATGACCATGGTGCCTCTCTATGCTATCTACAAACTGTGCACTCTGCCTGGAAAGTTTTGCGATGTAAGTCAGTGCTATGACATCTTCGCAAAAATGACCCGAGGGGGATAAGTTAGTGTAATTTCCTGTATAAATGTTAATCGTTCATCTTCAGTAAGCTTTTCCTTGACAAAGACCATTCAGCAAAGATCAAGAATTCTTAATATTTAATTTATTACTTTTTAAAGTGTGTCAATTGCTCTTCTCCTGTTGTCCTGAAACAGAGACTGGCTTATGCCATCACCCCAGAGACAGAGCATCATTTGGTAGACAATGGGGAAGTTCGGCAGTTCACAGTAAGTGCTGACTTAATTATTTTTTTTATCACATCCTCAGATGTCTGCAGGTTTTGGACAGATATTATTTCTATTAAGTCAACCATTATGACGTTATTTCATGGTCATATTCCATTTTTCCCCACAGCTGCATCACTGGTTGGTCGTCTGAAGAAGGCAAAGAGAAAGAGAGAGAGACAGAGACAGAGAGAGAGAGAGAGAATGAGTGTATGGACATTGGGTGGATGAATGCATGCACAGCAAAGGTCTGAAGACGTAAGAATAAGAAATAATTTGAAATTGATATCGTTCATGAGAACGGTGGTGGTGGTGGTGGTAGTGGGAGTACTTTAAAAGTTTGAAAGTGCCGACAAAAACAAACCCCCCGCAGAAATTATAGTGTTCTTTAATTTCAACAGTGGATGTGTGAAGGTGTGCATTGACCCTCTGCACCATTGTGTTGACACAGGTAATGTGGCATTCAGACTGCTTCCTCCATAAATGCAAAACTCTTTCCTGAACGAATACAGGCTTTACAGTGCGAGCTTTAGCCTCAGTTGTTTTAACTTTACACTTGCTACAGTGCGAGAAATGTTCAATTGAATAGCATAACCCATTCATACGAATGAGCAGCGAACAAGATATAGGCCTATAATAAAACAATTTAATATTTTACATGTACGTGGGGTGAAGATGTATTTATTGTATATTTTCTCAGTCAATTATTTTCAAGCAGTTGGTGGCTTTTTATTTTTATAGTTTTCCCAGTTTTTCATTCTGGATCGAAACTCTTCAGTCTTTTATCAGCCTAAACGTGTAATGGGATGCCACAGGTTTTACTGAATCCCAGTTCATATCTTTGTTATAATATTTATTTATTTACTTTCTCTTCTTAAAGACTGTTATTATACACACTAATGCCTGCGCACTTTGAGAAAAAGACAACTGCTTGTGTTTACATGAAAACAACTTGCAGTAAAGAACAGTTGCTACACCAACAGACCAAAATAACATCATTTGAATAAACTAAAACAATGTCTGGATAAACATTACCTGAGGTTTCTCATTTTTTATTTTCATAAACAAAAAGAAGCCATCAGTTACACATCAATAGGATTGATTTTCTGAAAATAAAAGTCACTTCCTCTTACCATGTTCCTGCTTTCAGATTTGTTGGATGGACCAACACAAACACAGTCTGAGCAGTAGTGCAGTTGGGTAGTGTTATCACATGTTGGTTTATTGTAACACTGTAATTCCATCACATGGGTGAAAATATCCTAAATAATACTAAAACGGAACCTGTCTGTATTCAGACTTAAATTGTTTTAAACGGCTGCCCCAGCGTCTTGTCAATCTAATAAATGAACAAACACTTCGTTCCATCAAGACTTGTCAGCTTCATCAGATGCACTGATTTAATCAACCAAAGACTAAAATTAACTCAGAAATTGAGATACCGCTTTCTCACATGAGAATATTTTGCAAAGGGATTTTCTTCAATGGACCACTTGATTGTTAACTTTATCGTACCAGGTCGATCTCTCTTCCCCGTTATATCAAATGAGTGCCAATGAATGTTCCTTTTTTCATTTTTGTTAAATTGAAGGTTTGTTGTGCCCCCCCCCCCCCACACACACACACAGACACAAGGTTTCAGATGGCAGTTTGAAAGCTATGACTGTCCCATTTCCAGAAAGCATAAAGCTTTAATTTTACAGAATCTTATTCAGTGTTTCAAAGACTATTTCAAAAGCTGATTTCTATTGAACTGCAAATGGATAGTGTGTAATGTAATATATGAAGTCATTTAAGTAAGTTGTATATCTGTGTAAGTAAATGTAATGTAGAGGGGCTTGTATCGTAATGTACTGTATGATATTGAATAAGACCAACAAGATTATATATATATATATATATATATATATATATATGTATATATATACACATATATGGATTCTTGCTTTGTTACAGTGAAGTTGATACATATTAGCCTTAAGGATCTTGACAAGAATTACATGGAATATCCATAGAAACTTTCTTCTCCTGAACTTGTTCTGTTTAATCAGAAACTATAAAACATTTTTTTTTCCAACTGGTCAGCAGTGAACTGTTTTCACCTTGTGGTACATGTAACACACTGAAGGGTTAATAATGTCCCAAATTGTACGCCTGTGCTGCTGTACTGTGCCTTGTGGTGTTTCTGACTATATGACTTTGTTTTGTACAGTCAAATAAAGTATTATTATTCAAATATTACATTTAAAATATCCCTCTGTTTTGCCCTTTTCATTCTTACTTCTTTTGTGATCCACACAAAATTCACCTTCTGCAGCCGTTCTATAGACGTCAGACAGGGACACATAAAACTGCAGTCATTAAGCCAACAAGGCAAAATTATCTCTATTACATTTCATCACCATTGAAACATTTTGGCGACTATGTGAAGCTTGATTCCCGAACGGAAACACATCTGAGAGTTATTTGTTAAAAATGTAAATTCACCTGGTCACCTGGTCTGCACACACAAACCTTTTCTTTCCCCAATTACTGTGAAATTGGATGACGTACTTCATTTTACTGATTTACTAACACCATTAACAATGATCCAAGTTGTAGAATGCATCACGTTAATAGAAATAGAAATATAATCAATGTCTTAACATGTTATCAAATGTTAGAACAAGTGTCAGGTTTCCTCATTATCGCTTGCACTCTACAGAATGAATAAAGATTAATGATCCATCATAATGTTGTGTTCAATATTCCAAAATGAGACATCGGCCGCGTGGTCTCCAAACAGATCTATATGGATGTAACGTCCTCCATCCAAACAGAGGAAAGCACAAATAGAGAAACATAAAGACGAACCTGGCGTAGTGAAGAGTACCTATAATTGTTTTGAGCTTTTTCAAGATTGGTCAGCGTGACCCTGAATCAACAGTGTTCATTACAGTAATCAAACAGTCAAAACACATGGTCTCAGGGACAATCCACACAGACAGAGGACCAAATATCCACAGCAGACAGCATTTGGGGATGATTACGGTCTAAAAAGCTTTTGGATATATTGACATCTGCTCTAATCAGTGGATGTCCTGACCATCATTCTTCAGTTAGGTATTTTATGGGTTTATATGCATTGCAAAAGGAACCAGTCATATTTATTTAGGGCAGGACAGTCTAACCTCCTGTTGTGCGTCGCTACTTATTATGGGTTATTTACTGGAACCTTAAGGGAAAGACAACAATAAATACATTGTGGGTTAAATGTGTCATGTTTGTCATCTCAAAAACCCTGCACCCTTTTTCCCTGTGGGACCAGGTCTGCTTGATATGATCCTAATACAGACTGCAGCTGGGAAGACAGAATTACTACTGCAACAAATACATACAGTATATTTGTATTTAATTCATTTTTAATTGTGCTCCTCTCAATGCAGGTTTTTTTTATGTAAATATTCACTTTGTAATTTTTCTCGATTACATCTGTAATCCACAATAATTACCTACTCAACAAGTCTTTTATGTTGGCACAGATGAGCTGAAATTAGCGTTAAGGTATATTCATACAGGACAAATATTGTAGAGACCTGAGTATTACACAACTTACTCTAACTTCATTGATGACGATGTGTGGCAGTAAACCTGTTGTCACTCATACCATTAACTATTTGTCAATCTTCTTATGTGACATGGAAGGGGGGGTCCTTATTGAATCTAAATATGCATGTTTGTTGATGCCACCTTTCCTCCATTAGTTGCCACTGATAAAGGGCTCTGACAGATGTTAGCTGTGTGGTTTACCAAAGTTGTCAAGCTAGGACAATTGCAAAGCAATTTTGGCCATGTGAGGATAGGGTTTAAAAGGTGCCATTATCACATCCAATAAACAGCAACAGCCATTATGTATAATTTCATGTCTTGCCGCTGACGTTGAAGCTGAAAGGATACACAAGGAGAGGTGGAAGGAAATGGGATTGTTTTTCCGGAGGTGCACCGTACTACATGATTTATTGGCTCTGCCTTAACACTGAAACAAAGATTGAAACATTGCTGCTTTCGATACTGCGAACCACTGCATGTTGGTTGAGAGGTCCCATCAAATTCAGAATTCAGTTCAAGATTGTTGTGATCACGTTTAGAGGCCTTGGATGGTTCAGGCAGCGCTTCATCACCAGTAGCTCAAGACTAAAGTAGGTTGTGCTTTTAGGGTTGGAGCTCCTAAACATCGTAGCTCTCTCCCGTTGGTCATGAGATACCTTTAATAATATAATCATTTAGACTTGCTTTTTTTTAGTGTTTGTTGATAGTTTTTGGGATCATTTTTAAATTTATACTTTATGTTTTTACCACATTTATTTTATTTTGAAGCACTGTGTGGCACCTACTATTGAAATATGCTATATAAATAAACTTACTTAGCAAGACAGCAAGAGAGCTCCAAAATGTAGTTTCAACATAATGAACCTGCATTTGATCTGAGTAACACTATATTTAAAAATCTCACAGAATACAATAAAAACATCGAGAGTAACGACTGTTGGCACTATGTTGTACAGATCTGAGATTCACAGAACTACAGAATAGAGCTTCTCTGTAGCAATGAGAGTAATGCTAAGGGCAGCAGGTTCACATGCACCAGTTTTCGTCACATTTTAAATGAAGCAAATATGACTTTTCATACCTTTCACACCAACACTTATTCAACAAAGCCAAACATGTTGCAGTGGATTTGCACAAAAAACCTTGTTCACTGCAGAAAACGTCTTTCTCAAAGGTGTGCATGTGTTCTTCCAGCGTGTCTTGTTTTTTGTTGTACTCTGCCCTCTACTGACCAAACATGTGCACTACACATCACTCCATGTAGAATAAAGTATGTTTGCAAATCATCTCATCAGTCATCGTCACATATCGCAAATTTGGCTTATATTTGCTATAGGAGCCATGGATAGAGAATGTTTGTTTCCATCATGTCTTCTTAACTATGGGATGGTGAAAAGCCCTAGAAACTAATCACTGTTTGAAAGCAACCTTAAAGCCTCTTTTTTTAGTTTTGCAAGAGAAAACTATAATTCCACAATTGTATGTAATTCCATAAGTGATCATTCCTGAACCTACATGAGTTTCAGGATCAGGTTGACACATGTCAACCTCTGCCTCCATGTTTGCTATATGATATTACATAAAAATACAAAATATAGTATTTTATGGTGTATTGTACATCCATTAATTCATTTCTGCTGGCTCTATTAACTTATTTTAGAAATGTGTTTTTATAGTGGCTCCTCCTAAAATCATGACTGCAACTTGTAAATAATATTCTAAGGTAAGTGCCAGTTTGCTGTAGTATATTTTGCAATATTTAAACATACATCAGTATATTAGTATGTTATTTGGTTGTGGCTACTCCTGCTGAACAATTGTCCAATTCTTGCACATTATAAGCTATAGTACCATCTGGTGGACTCAAGAGAGAATCACATCTAAAGAAGTATACAGTGGTTGGACTATATAACTCTGGGGTGCAGCTGTGCAGTTGAGGCATCTCTATTGATGCTGTAGGTGGCAACAAACCAGAGTGCAACACTTATTGTATATCATATACAGTATATTATATTAATATTATCTGCTATATTATATTGAAGTTAACCCTCCTCTTATCCTCATGTTTTCTAGCATATTTGATCCTTGGGGTCCATTTAACCCCAGTCATTTAAACCTCTGGAAAATAATTGCAATTAAAGTTGTTATCCAGGTTTATGTGTCAGGTACCCCTTTCAATAAAACATAACCATAACATAACTGTCATCAAAGTGTATGACATATTAGAAACCATTGAATGAAGACATGGTGGGTGGAAACATTGCCCTTCCAGTGTCAGTATTCCACAGGCTTGCTGTTGCTTTGCCTTTTGACTTGCACCCTTCAGCCAAAATGAGCAACTCAATATAGGCTTTCAAGTGGGTCACATCCCAGTCTTTCCAACTGTCTTCATGCACACTCCTCCCCTCTAAGTTTATCCTTTTCTGTTGCTGGTGTTATGAAGAGCTCAAACGCTGATTCTGCATCTTGCACATGGCTGGCAGCGTATCTGGTGGGGCCTGGAACCATTTTGGTCACATTAGCAGCACTCTAACTTTCCATTTGAGGAAGGTAACATTTCTACTTTTGGAGGCTAAGAAAGAACAGAATCCGCTGGTAGTTGAGAGACAACAGGAGGATTAACCCCAAGGGTCTCATTCTCATCAGCAGAGGATGCTTCATAATCACGGTCCTCCTCAGCATTATCAATGCTCCTCTATGTCACTTTCACTGCCAAAGAGCCTTGACAAAACATGGCAGAAAACCTTTGCTTATAGGTAATTTTCAATAGAGAAAGAGCATAAAGAAAGAGCACACAGAGAACCAAGAGACATGGTTTAGAAGGCTGCAGTGCAAGCTTTTACATGTTTGCCCAAACCAACGCCGTGGGAACTATCAGGGGTTCTCACACTAGAACAGGTATGGTTGTGTTAAAGCAGACGGAAGATTTTTGAAAATTATGAAATTGCACGTGATATAGAGCTCAATATCAGCAGAACAACCTAAACAAAAGTGTGCAAAATGTTCATATTTCTTACATTTTATATGGCTAAGGCAGCCTGGGGTCAAATTGAGCCCAAAGAACTCCAACATTTACAAAATGTGTACTGGACATTGAAAACATAGCATCCTGGTCATTTTATGTTTACGCAGTTGTCCCCATTAATTTAGGAAAATTATGACAATAATTGTTTTTGGAGACATTGACATTGGACATTGAATGGGGTGAAATTGACCCCAAGGATAACAGGAGGGTTAATTTGGGGCTTTTGGCCCTGATTGACCTTACTGTTTGCACCCCCACCCAACACGCCCCAATGGAGCAGCAATTCTGACGCTGATTGCTGCTGATGATGATGAGAGAGGCCATGACGACAACAAAGGTGGAGGAGGAGGAAGTAACTAAGAAGACGTTTTGGTGATGATTATCCCCTCTGGCTTCATAAAAACATGCAAAACATGCACATTCGACCTGAATCAAACTGCAGGCTGCGGTGCACACAACTATCACATGGCATGTACAAAAAAGTAAATAAATAGTAAATATAATTAACACTTCATGGCTTCATAGTGGGGACATATTACATTCACGTGCATTTATTAGAATATTAGCCACTTAATCCAGACGAGATATCATGAACGTGCCACTCGACCTCTAATTTGCAAAGTGGCATTAGAGCGCAGATCTCACAGCTTGTTGCGCAACAACTGCGGGACAACAACACAAACATGTTGTGTGTCCCGCTGTCTGGGTGTCACCGGCAACCCTGCAGCTCTCCCGACGCCCAATTAACGTTCGCGCGCTGCGACAGTTTTACACCGTGAAAAAGGTCCAATAAAAACGGGTGCACATGTTGCTCTCTGCACCTTGGTTGCATTTCCTATGAGCTGAAAGTGTGCAGTGTGCAGTGTGCAGTGTGCAGTCCCACCCCATGTGTATTGTTTCTCATCGGTTAATGACTGACTACATGTTGATGAAGGCTGTGTGAGGTCCCTGGTAATCTCCGAGAGAACCAGCGGCGTGTTCCCATAGATACATCCCAACAGATGAGCTCCCATGATGCCCCGTCTGCTGCCCTCCTGGGGGGGGGGGGGGCTCGTCACCTGCTGCTGCGCACCGAAGCGGATAACTCTGCACCGTTTCCGTCGCGGCGGACTGAGACTCGCATAGTTGACGCTTGCAGCGCCGGGACGCGTCGACAACTCCGTGCATGTGGTCGCGTACCGTTTAGTTGGACTCAGCCACCACCTCCTCCTCCTCCTCCTCCTCCTCCTCCTCCTCCAGCTGAGCGGCGCTTTGCCCTGGTCGCCTCTGGACCCCTTGGAGACCCGCACACTCGGACCGGGATGGACCGGCTCTAGTGTCAGTACCATGGCCTCTGGGCTTTTGTCTCGCGGCTGGGATCAGTCTGCTGTGAGCGTGTAACAAAGGTCCCTCACCAGCACAGCGATGAGCTCGGAGAAGCCAAACTTTCTGTCGCAGCCCGTAGTAAAGAACATCTTTATGTTCCGGAACGGCGATCCGTACTACGACGCTCGCCGGATTGTGATCAACCAGAAGCGGGTGTCCAACTTTGAGACGTTGCTGAGGGAGGTGACCGGCGGGATACAAGCCCCCTTTGGAGCGGTGAGAAACATCTACACGCCCAGAGGAGGCCACAAGGTGGACTGTTTGGAGAGCCTGCAGAGCGGGGAGCAGTACGTCGCTGCTGGGAAGGAGAGGTTCAAAAGGCTGGAGTAAGACTAAGCTAACGACTTGGCATGATGATGATAATACTTTTTTTAGTTTTCTCACTACGCCTATATAAATATGTTGCATTCACCAGGGTCAAGCCATCTACCACACCAGGCTGCTCAGCTGCAAATCTCAGCTGAACTGTGCTGCTCACACTCTTAACTGGGTTCCACAGTCACTGCTGCCAGTCAGCCACTGTCTAAATACATACATTGTAGCCTTAAAATGTAAGCTCATTTCTTTTCTTTTTTTTTTTTTGGCACCAGTGCTGAGTCACACCATGAGGCAGACGACATCAGCTCCGTGGAGAGAGAAGTTTGCTCTGCCCTGGCCTACAAAGAAAGTGGAACTGTGCTGCAGATAATGGGATTTGTGCAGCAAGCTATTGATAGAATGCTGTGGTGAAGCAGCTGAGTGGGAAGGTGTTCTGTAGCCATGATGTTTGTACTGTCGCCATGCTCCTTGACATGGGTGATTTTTAAATAGCCACTGAAAGATGTGGGTATATATATATATACCATATATCTTCTGCTGCAGAACTGAACAGAATATATAATAATAATAATAATAATAATAAAAGTTTACAAAGTTTACAAAGTGCTTGAACAGAAAAGCAGAGACAGGATACTCAGAAAGCAACAACAGAGAAGGCATTGAAAGTTAAAAAGCAAACAAAAGCAAGTTGAAAATAAAGAAAAATAAGTAAATAAATAAAAGCGTTAAAATTACATTTTAAAGAAAATATAAAAACGATATAAAGACGACATCACATGACAGCTAGTCTATAAAAATGTGTTTTAAGTAGTGATTTAAAAGAGGTTACTGACTCTGCGAGCCTTATCTCCTTAAGTTCAGGGGCCCTGATGGCAAAAGCTCAGTCACCTTTAGATTTGAGTCTCGACTCTGGAACGGCCAGGAAGGCGCTTGCGTAGTCATCCGGTGTCCCTC
>JAVQJF010015441.1:0-59283 GCA_036023855.1 Gadopsis marmoratus | reverse complement strand
TGCACCAGGAGGAACCCAGGACCCACTGCAGCAGCGTAGGATCTGACAAGGGGTCCAAGGATTTCATCACGATACCTAATGGCAGTCAGGGTGCCGTTGTCTAGCCTGTAGAGGTCTGTGCGTCCCTCCGTGGATATGCCTCCCCAGACCATCACTGACCCACCACCAAACCGGTCATGCTGAACGATGTTACATGCAGCATAACATTCTCCACGGCTTCTCCAGACCCTTTCACGTCTCTCACATGTGCTCAGGGTGAACTTGCTCTAATCTGTGAACAGCACAGGGCGCCAGTGGTGGACCTGCCAATTCTGGAGCTCCATGGTGCCGGGCAGTGAGCACAGGGCGCACCAGAGGACGTCGGGCCCTCAGGCCACCCTCATGAAGTCTGTTTCTGATTGTTTGGTCAGATACATTCACACCAGTGGCCTGCTGGAGGTCATTTTGTAGGCCTCTGGCAGTGCTCGTCCTGTTCCTCCTTGCACAAAGGAGCAGATACCGGTCCTGCTCCTGGGTTAAGGACTGTCCAGCTCTCCTAGAGTAACTGCCTGAGAGCAGTTATGGAATCTCCTCCATGCTCTTCAGACTGTGCTGGCAGACACAGCAAACCTTCTGGCAATGGCACGTTATTGATGTGCCATCCTGGAGGAGTTGGACTGCCTGTGCAACCTCTGTAGGTCCAGGTGTCGCCTCATGCTACCAGTAGTGACACTGACCCTACCCAAATGCAAAAGTAGTGAAAACAGTCAGAAAAGATGAGGAGGGGAAAATATGTCAGTGGCCTCCACCTGTAAAACCTTTCCTGTTTTGGGGGTCGTCTCAATGTTGCCCCTCTAGTACACCTGTTGTTAATTTCATTAACACCAAAGCAGCTGAAACTGATTATCAACCCCCTCTGCTACTTAACTGACCAGATCAATATCCCAGGAGTTTAATTGACTTGATGCTATACTCTACTTATAAAGTGTTTCTTTAATTTTTTGAGCTGTGTTTATCGCCCCACTGACAGGTGCCATGGTAACCAGATAATCAGTGTTCTTCACTTCACCTGTCAGTGCTCGTAATGTTATGGCTGATCTGTGTATATTGATCAATGTTGGCGTATTGCAGACATATTTGTTTGTTGGCTGGTAAGTACCAATAAATTGCAGTACAGAAATGTAAAAAGTTCATGTCAGGTCTCTTAGAAAGGTATCTGTCACCTTCCAAGAACTTATTATTATTATTATTATTATTATTATTAGTTAATCATATTTAAATAGATTTTTTTACTCAAGGGTTCCTTGTACTTACTCTCTGGGAGCTGCACCATACAACCCGCCCTCCACCACCAGTGATGGATCAAGTTTCCTGCTCAAGAGTACCTCAATAGTATTATAAAATTATATAAATATAAAATATATAAAAATATAATATTGTTAAGGGAGGGCAGATCATTGCTCCCATTAATGAGTGTGTATGATAGGTTGTTTCCCTCGTGTTTAAGTGATGTTTGCATTGTATGTCTCTCAGGCAAGCAGCACAACAGGTTGTTTCCCTCGTGTTTAAGTGATGTTTGCATTGTATGTCTCTCAGGCAAGCAGCACAACTCTGAAACAAACATGTTAGTGACCGCATTGCTTGTTGCCAAATGGAGTTTGTCTATGCCCAAAACCAATATGAGTTCGTCCCCTAATGTAAAAAAGAGGAATTGCTTTTTTATCTTATTTATTTATTTTTTAATTATTGGTTTTTGCACACCCATGAAAACCCTCTGGGGTGTGTACAGTCTACAAGAGCACTGAATTTTCTGACTTAGCAATATAGAGAGTTTTGACATGGCCTTTCTTTAAGTATTGACGAGTGCTCCATCAACAGGTCAACCATTGAATTGAATCAACTTTTTAGCCCAGTATTCCAAATATTTAGTTCTCCTCAATCTCTCACCATGAGCCGTTGGGATGCAGGTGTTCGTATGTATGGGATGTTTGTCCCCCCCTTTTGTTTTTTGTCACGCCATCTTGCTGTATGTTTTGACTGAGACAGCAGCCGATGTGGGGGGTCCAGCTCAGGGCAGCCTCGTCCCAGAGCTGCAGATTGGTCAGAAACCATGTGAGCGTGCGTGTGAACCCTGGGCCCTGCTGGGAATAGACGTCTCACTCTGGCTACCTTGTGTTTGTCATGTTTTGTAAAGGCCGCCAATCTTCCGTTTGTTGCCGCAGACAGCAGCAGGAGAGGAAGTGGAGAATCTTCCGTGATGGGAACAAGATCAGGTCATGAGGGAGAGGAAGGGCTTTTTCCTTGGGGGAATGGGTTACTCGCGTGAGGATCTGTGTTGCTTACACATACTGAGAACCCGGGAACGTGTTTATCTGTAGACCAACGTTATCGTAGAGGTCAGGAACTAGGGATTTTCTTCTACTCCTGCTATCTGTTTTTCAAGGTGTACTGATGGCGATGCATTGCAAAATGACATATGAAGAGGTGTAATTAGAAATGTGATATGGGTTCGACATTAACCATGACCCTATGGCCCGTGGCCACAAAAAGTTAGTTTGTGGCCACCAAATACTCCCATGTAGGTGGCCCCATGTGGCCACCAAGTTTTATCCCTATACTAAATATACTTTCCCTTCGTCACAACAATTACACTTCCACAAACATCCCAAAGCCAAGCTAAGAGACTGTGCAAGAATATATGTACCATATGTTTACAAAGAACTTAAGTTTTTAATCTAAATAAATTATTATATAAGTATATTTTCATTCTGTTAAATGTTCTTACTGTATTGTTTTTACATAACTTTACATTTGGGCCACCAAAAATGTACCTTGGCCACCAAATGTAGGGGCCAGTGCTTAAAAATATTAGTGTCTATGCCTGAAGGATACATGCCAGATCATCCCAGTGGGTGCAGGAATAATATGTGTAAGATATTTGTGTAAGAATATTAATCTTTTTTTTTTTTTCAGGAGTTTATTTTGGACACATTTTTCTCCATATTAGATTGTCTGCCCTTTCCCTAAATTTGATGTATGTGGCTCTGTCTTTCTCTGTTTCAGATAGTGAGCGATTTTGAATTTTAAGATTTAGGCATGCATTAAATATACCTGGTGGCATTTATCCTAACATACCCATCACTAACCTCCACAGTGTTATAAAAACCTGCAATGTTACATGGATCATTTTTGGCTCATAGGTTCTACGTTCTGTGCAACATTTAGAATAGCATTGCTGTCTGTCTCAACCCCATGTTTCTCTCTGCAGATTCAGGCTTGGTGGTTCCCAGCGTTTCCTATGAGCTTCATAAGCGTCTGCTGGCAGCTGCAGAGCGCTGGGGCCTGTCGCTTGAGCGCAGGCTGGAGACGATAGGTGTTTGTTCCAGTCAGATGGCTCTCACTCTGCTGGGCGGACCAAACAGGTAAAGAATACCACTCTGGTGTAATGGGGCAGCCTACCAAAAGAATAATGTAAAAGGATAAGTTAATCAGTTCCTGGCATACAGGACGACTCGTCTGATGTGCAGTACACTGCAGATAGAGCCACTGTCATTTGTATAATAATAAGAACAATGCGCAACAATGTGCCAAACATCCCTGTGTGAGTAGTCGTACAATCATCAGGGCTGGTCTGTCAAACCTCTTGTTTCCATGTCATGTTTTTCCATTTCCATGGCAATCACCTTTAACCTCATGTTGCTACATGAGTTAGATTGTGTTAACCTTGACCCCCCCTCGAGGCTTATTTTCTGAGGACAGCACCACAGCGAGCAGTCACCCTGCAGGTCGGACACATCCTAAAAGACTGAAGTGGCCCTGTTTGGTATTGTTTACCTGCACCTTTATGAGCGGTGTACTCTTATTTAAGATCAAAGAACCTCAGTGCAGAGGCTCATATAACAAACAGGTTTACTGTCTCAGATCCTTTTTGTCAATTAAGCACTGCAATACTTGCGTGTCTCAAATTCACACTGGAACTACTGTGAGCTCAGATCGAGTTTAATTTTGTATTGCAATACCAGGATCACAGACACTACAATGGTGTTCCACTATTTCCCAGACAGCCAACAGGCACTCAATTCATACTCAAAATGTGAACAGCCTTAAATCCAGCTTCCTTACTGTGCATGTTCTGCTATTCATAACTAATAGGGTGATTACAACACTGTGATTTATGAATAAGATGGTGAACATGGTTTAGAAACTTTGCAGCTTTTATACCAAGGTTATTGTTGCATGTAATGGAGCAGATATATAAGAATAAACAGGACGAGATATTGCATGGTTAGCTATTGTAATAACAGCACAACTGAACCATGGGCATCTATTTGAAATTATTTGAACCTGTCGTAACTGAAACAAATGTCTTCCTCCTTCCTTCCTGTTTGATGAAACTAAATATTTAGAGTCTTTGGGAGCAACCTTGCACCTGTTTTTTGACTAGCCTCTTTTTGGCCTGTTTTACACCCATAACCATGTTTCTAACCAGAATGAATAAGACTAATAATCCCAACTGTGTAAGAGTAAGTGATGATGTCCTATACTATGGGGATTTTTTAATTTTTTAAAGTAGTCACTAAAACAATGTTTTAAAATATCAAAAATCAATAAACATACCACACCACCAAGTACTTGTTGAACACTGCAGATGCTTTACTTTTTATTAAGACTAGCTTTGTTATTGTTGGTAATGTCTGTTAATGTTTTAAGCTTTTTATAGGTTAGTTAGTCTCTGTCCCGTCTGATGCAGGTTAATGATGAGCCAGGAATCTTTTTGAAGCAAATGTGTATGTAGTGTTTTTAACCTACCTGCAATGTAGCTCTTCTTATTGTTACATATACCGTATGTTGCAAAGTGATTGAATCACCGTATGAGTTGACATTGCATGCAGGCTCTGAATAGCACGTTATGTACACTGGCAGGATGCAGGGCCCTGGTGTCCTTAAACAATCATGTCTTGTGTTTTCCTTGACTGAGACAGCGTTAAAGTTGGATATCAGCCAGACAGCATCGTCTTCTCATGACATGGATATGATACAATGTGTTTGGTAAAACACCTGTTGTGCAACACGTGAACACTGCATTGTTTGTGTCATCTCTTGAATGTCCCCAGACTCACCCCAAAAAATGTCCACCAGAGGCCCACCGTGGTCCTTCTGTGTGGGCCACACATCCAGGGAGCCCAGGGCATCAGCTGTGGTAGACACTTGGCCAACCATGAAGTGGAGGTCATCCTGTTCCTGCCCAACTTTCTCAAAATGCAGGAGTCGGTCACCAGTGAGGTCAGCCTCTACAGCAGGACCAGCGGCAAGCAAGTGGCCAGCATCAAAGGTGGAACACAGATTTAATGATTAAAACCCTTTATTTGCTCAGGATACAGTGGTGCTAGGTGTATGGGCTGATCTGTGTCCAAATTGATGAAGGTGATAAATGTAAATGTGATTCAGAGGGTTTGTGTTAGGATCAGGTTCACATTGTTCTGTTGGAACAGACCAGCACAGATCAATGTTGCCCTCTAGTGGAGCAGCACTCCACACATTTTAAATTCCTTTAGATAGACAGTAAAAAATGTTTTAGTGTGTCTCCTGGTTTCAGTTTTCTTGCGCGATCCCATGCACCAAAAATCCTTCTCTCTCCTGGTTTTGTTAGGCAACTTTGAAACACTGCGTCCATTTAACTATATGTCTCTTTCTTCCCCCTTTCCCTTGTCCCAGACCTGCCAGCAAGCCCCGTCGATCTGGTCATCAACTGCCTGGACTGCCACGAGAACCGACTGCTAAGGGAGCAGTCCTGGTACCAATCAGCCGCTGACTGGGCCAACCAGAACCGGGCTCCAGTCCTCAGTATCGATCCTGTGGTCAGTGAGCAGCATCAGACCGTCGAGGCGAAGTGGACCCTCTCTTTGGGCCTTCCTCTACCTTTAGCCAAGGTGGAGAGCAGGGTCTACCTCTGTGACATTGGCATCCCTAAGCAGGTTTTTCAGGAAGTTGGAATCCGCTACCACTCACCCTTTGGATGTAAATTTGTCATTCCTCTGCACCAGGCATAACAGAGCACCCACTGACATTGCACGTAGTCACATGTGGACAGTAGGAGGGGAAATGGGCTGTTGTGCTGAAGAGCAACCACATGACCAAAACAATTTGTTATACGCTTATGGTGTAGGTTTGTCCTCTCACCCGCTGGAAACTCCCTGGGTTTGCTCCACGTTGCGTGCGACACCTCTTGTTTTTGAGAGGGGAAAGGTTTCCTGTTCTTTAGCGTGTTTTGATAAGGGCTCTGTGGCGATGTGAAAATGTTTACAAAACGCTGACCACTGTGAGTCCATCTATGACCTCTGAACCTGTGACCAGTCAGAGCAGCAGAGACACAGTTCCTGTTTCCTCCTTTAAATTGCATGTGGAGTCTGATCCCGACCCTGTGACCCGGAGCAGGGCTCGGCCTAAAGCTGTCTGCCTGCCCGAATCTGCCCATTCATATGCCCCCCAGTTGATGTCCATGTCCATTGTCTTTCAATGTAATGTAGTTCTTTTTTACTTACTCAAATGGGTGCGTTTTGTCTTAATGGTTGTAGCATGTCGCACAGAGAAGGTGATATTACACAGAATCTATATTTGTATTTATTTTTGGAATATGTCTCAGGAATAATGAATGAAAAATGTGATATTTGCAATGACGTTACATCTGATAGCACTCTTTCTGCACTGTTGGGTGTCTTGAGTTTATAACCACCGACACTGAAAATTAGAAGTGCTGGTAGCAGGCATCATTTTTTTGTATTTCTAAAAGCTTGCAGATTAGGCAGCAGTTTGAAGAACACATTCCAATGACAAAAACACCTGGGACCACGTTCACCTCTAGGTATTATCAGTAGTTTCCCATTTTCCATTTTGACACAACCGATTCAGCCGCCTTCAGTTAAATACTTTTGATCAACATGGTGAACTTTTGGTAAAACCTCAGATCAGCAAAATGTCAGCATTTCAAGAAAAGAACAGCCTTATTTTAGACTGGTCCTTGTGTCATTCATTTATTTTACAACCACAATAATACTTACTTCAAGTAAAAACTGTATGTATAAATGTATAAATAAGCTAAAGTTATAAATGACAAATTTATGAGCTTTGCGAGGTTCTCACTTAACACATTTCTGTTGCTTTTGCCAAAGTGTGATGGAGGGGTGATCAATCCTGTTTAAAGCAGGAGCGTCTTGCTTCGCATGCCACATTACTACATCGCCGGGTTGGCATCCAGCCACTGACCTGTTACATGTCATACGCACCCCCCCTTCACTCAAGCGGTCCAATAAAGGTGAAAATGCCAAAATATTAATCTTGAAAACAAATTGTTTAAAGCAATGGTTGTGGCTGTTATGCCACAAATGGCAAGAAAGAATCAATAAATTTGTGCTCAACAGTTTTTCAAATGACAGCTCCCCATGAAATCCCAGTATTATTATTCTGTATCACCGGAGAGCATCTCTTCGGGGTGAAGACACTGCATCCTCTTTTTCTGTGCATCCTCAGAACCACTATTCTTCAAAAGAGCACTGAAAATTTGATTGCGACTGTGATTACGCACGGTGTGATCCGGGGAGGAACCGCACCGTGGCGTGAATCAGTTTGAGGAGGGGAAACGTTGCAATACAAAATAAGGTGAATTTATTTCTGACGGGTCTGCATCTGTTTTCAGGAGTGTAGCCAGCTCTGGAAAATTGTGAAATATATTTCTACCTGAGGTTTTGACTAATATACTGCCAACCTGCTTGGTTATTGCTGACAAAGCCACTGATGTGAGTGCAAAGTACTTTATTTTTTTTTTTGTAAGACTGTTTAAAGACAGCCTATGGAATATGTGATCGAATACCATGTTGCTTTTAAATGTATCTTTAGGTACACATGTGAAGCACCGTGCAAGGCAAACTGCAGATGCTAGGGTGACGGTGGGTGCTCCTTTTAATATGCAAATAAAATAAATAACAAAAAAAGTCTTGCAAACACTGTGTCAACTGTGCTGAGTCTGGGTCATGGCCATTGAGAAAGTACTGCAGTTTGTGAGACACTGTAATTGGGTATGTACTCCATTTAAGAGGGTAATAATGTACCTTTTACCCCACTGTATTTACTTGACAGTTACAGTTACTGGTTACTACTTTCGATTTTGAGATTTAAAATACAAAGTCTGATCAGTTTATAAAGTACGACGTTTTAAAGGTTCATCTAGCCAATAAAGGAGGCTGAATTAGCTCCACCTTGACCAGCTGCAACACTCAATTATCATTTTCCAGTAATATAGCACACTGAAAGGAGCCATTCTGCATAGTGACTTACTTCACTTGTGATACGCATCTACACTTATTATAATAGAATTATAAGACTACCTGTAGTGGAGCCTATTTCTGGCAGTGACGCCTTTTCACTTAAGTAATTATTAATTCTTCCGTCACTGCAAAAAAAGTTATACACAATCGAAAAGGCTTTTTTTTTTTTTTTTTTGCAGCTGCAGCAGACATTTTGACAGCAGGTGTTCCTGATCCCGTTAACAATGGCTCCTTTCTGTTCCAGTGTCCCAGTAAGCTGCGACAGTGAGCCAGCATGCACGACACCAGGACCCTGGAACTGGAGCAGCTAAATGGAATTCAGCCATCATTCATTACATTTACTTTTTCTCACACCTGTGCTCTTCTGCGAAAAAGGTATGTTGTGGTTAATAAGCTAGTTTGGTTCAGCCTAATAGATGATCTGCCATCATTGTAATAATGGTGCAAAGTAAGCCACATGCTTTACTCCAGTGCAGGTGACTGAACTACATGCTTTCGAGGCCCGGTGCTCTCAGTGAAATGTGAAAGCCCAAAAGTGTAGTAATTTCCTGAATGATTTTAGTTGAGTGCATCTTTGCTTTATAACAACGTACCACTTTCCATCAGTTGTAGATTTCAAATTCTACATGAAGCCTATTAAATCGGTGTGAAATGTGTTTTCAGAAGGCTAACGTGACACTCGCAGTAATATACGTTTTGCATTTTGTATTGTGTTATTACAGTATAAGTCAAAATTATTACATCATCAGTTTCTGAAAAACAAAAACCACCTGAAAGATGTTATCGGTAAAAACGTTATTACAATATCAGTCAGGACATGTTCTTACATTATTGGTTATAATGTTAGTAAGTTATATTAGTTGGTTTTATTACATTTTCGATCAGATTAGGTGCACATTGTATTACTTCGTCAGGGAATTATTAGGGTGCTACAAGCCTCCGTGAATATTTGGAGGCACCGTGTTCATCTTTTGATTTTGGTAAAGGCCTTTTTAACAGCAGACATTTGAACATACAGTATAATAGCAGCACACGTGCAACCAGTAACATTAACTGTGTCTGCGGTTCATCTAGCTGTTCCTCTGCTGTGGTTTGTGCACATTTGCTCGCTGAGTTATCCCACTCTGGTACTGAAACAGAGTGGAGCCCTCATTAAAGTTATTAGTTACACTTGTGATTTTCCTGCTATGAGAATTAAAACCCGTTCAGATGAACCCACAAGGGACCTCTGTTTATAATGATTGTGGTTTAATTGGCCAAACCTATTTATTTAGCAATGTTCAGCGTGTGAATTTTGACAGGCAGCCCTTTTATTATATTCCCAAACGACATTTGTAGTTAATCAACTTGCCACAAACCAAGTGACATACGATAGACGTGAGATCCCCTGGGGGACATATTTCATGTCTGTATATTTGTATCATATTTAATGTGTAACAGGAAGGAAGGGTATGTTTTGTAACAGTAGCTTATTACTACACAGTTAATTAATTACAACAACACTCATCACATCAGCTCAATCAAACACACTTTGAACATACTGCACTGAATAAGCACTGTGCCTGGATACAGTGGTACAAGATGCACCTGTATATTATTGCATACTGCGTGTATCCACCCTGTAGCCTACTAGTCTACATAACACGGTTAGTCTTCACCCAGCAGGCCGACAGACCGTTGGCTTCCTCCCGAGTAACAAGTCTGCCGCCAGTTGGCAGTTTCACCTGTTGGCCACACGGCTGTGCTCACGGACCGTGGCTGTGCTATCCCTCTGCGCATGCGTGCTCCGAGGACTGAGCGGAGACCATTTCCTCCTCCTCCTCCTCCTCCTCCTCCTCCAGCAGCAGCCGCCGCCGCCGCCGCCGCCGCAGCAGCAGGAGGCCTCGCAGAGCTTCGCCTTCACACACACACATGCAGACCGAGTGCGGACAACCGTCAGAGGAACGCCACGTTTGGGATTGTCTAATCTTCACGCCGTCAAACCTGGACCGCAGGAGTCCTCCCGATGGGCCTTCGTCGCTAACTCGCGGCAACATCTGGTCGACGCCACAGCGGGATCTTTTGGGTGAGTTGCCCGCAGCGCAGTCGCTGTTTTGTCCCGTTGTGTCGCTGCAGCGTTTCCGCTCGGGGAGCTTCGGGGATAGCGCACCGGAGAGAGAGAGGGAGGGGGGGTGGTGCCGCCACTGTGTTGGGCCGTATACTCTGCGTTTGTCTTTGGTTTTTACTTTTTCATTCACGGGCGGTTTTTCAAAAGTGCTACGCTAACGTTTAGCTAACGCCAAACCTGGTAAGAGCGCGTTAGCGTTAGCTGCTAGTGGACGCACGGTGTAACGTCACGAGATCCATTCTCGGACACGATTTATGCTAGGTCTTAATGGATTATCACCCCATGCAGTCAAAAAACCTCGATATATATATATATATATATATATATTCATATATTCATTAGGTCTGACAGGGGAGCAGCAAGTACTCAAAACACAAAACAACCGTTAGCAACTGCTAAACGACATTTGTGGGGTTTTTGTTTTGTGTCTTTTATTCTGTGTTTACTACAAGTGTGTTTGATTTTTGCTGCTCTGCCCAAAACGTCCGCGTCACCCACCTTCCTTCCTGTCCCCCGGTCTTCCATAATCGGGCCCGTGGTTTTGCCCGTCACGTTGTGGTCCAGTGCTGCAGGGGAGCCAGGAGATGAAGCTGGGGAGCCGTTTAGGATTTGCGTGGAATGTCGTGGGAAGTGGCTGTTAATGCATCGCAGGAATAACAACCATGTGCATGTAAAACCCTGCGCCCATTGCTGTCGCCTGGCCTCTGGCCTCTAAGCGGTGGTTTTGTATTTTGCCTGGGAAGTGGGGACGACAAGGACCTTCCTGTCCGATAATGGACCTAGTGGCTTTAGCCACCTCCGCGCTTGCACAGTTGACGCAACGCAGGGCTGGAAGCTGCGGTTCAAACGCCCCCCCCTTACAACGAGACAACGCTGACCCGTTATTACGTCCTTTTAGCGTTTGTCTTGGTCTCCTAGGTGAAGGCGTGTCGCTGTGTGTGGTCGTGCTGCAGGGACAGTGTTGAGGATGACAGCAGGTTTGGAGGTCAGAGCCCATGCTGCTGGATGGATGGATGGATGCTGAACATGGATGCTTTGCGGACACGAAATGTATTAAAATAATAACGAAAATAAACCGGTGGCGTCGTTGCACTTGTTGTTTGGCCTGCTGTCCCTCGCCCAGTAACTCAAGGTAACTGTCTTGTCGGGCTGAAATGTTGAAAGGTACAACATACCTTTGCGAGCTGTGGCATGACTGACAACTGTGATGTAGTGTCTGTAGCGCCTTGCTACTTTACATGTTGCTCCCATGTACTTTGGCTGACTGGTCTGGTTTATAACACGCCTCATCACTTAAAACGTCACACTTGGGTTGTCTCAGCTAACAAATCTTATGATTAGTGCATTATCTCTTGTTATCTGGCATGTTGCTGCTCAAAGTCTGAAATAGCATCCCACCAGGTCTTGTCTTTAATAACTGATTGCTAGTCAGTTTTGAGGCTGACCAGCAATTTTGCAGTATAACCTGGACAGAGACACTTGCAGCGGATGTGATTTGGTAGATAATTTCATTAAATGACTAATTTTGATGCCCACCTGTCTTAATGCAGAGTGCTGACGAAGCCGCGTGATAGCTTTGGGTTTTCTATTAGATCAGTCTGTTACCAGGAGTGCGGGGCGGGGGGGGGGGTGAAGGCTTGGCATTCATTATCCCCAGAGGAATCTCGTGAACCAGACTGCAGCATGTTAGGAATCCGTACGCTGCGTCTGTCGGGGCTAACCTGCTGCCGGTTCGCTTGGGTGTCTGACGATACCGCCAGGAGGGGTGAGGGTGCTGAGTTTAGCTGCAGTTAATGTCTTCATGTGTGTGACAAAGTTTGAAGCACAGACTGCTTTATTTCAGCACTGTTACTTGGCAGTCCTGTAAACACAGCGTGACTCAGTCTCGGTAGTGAGATTGCACAGCCCTCCATCTGTGAAGTCAGACCCATCTAGTGAGGTGGCAGAAGACTAACCGATTAAATCTCCGACCACACTAAGTTCTTCCCTTCCCCGGCTTCTCTTTGTCGATAGCTCCCTCCCCGTCTCCGTGACTGACTGACTGACTAGCTTGAGCTGAGTCGCCTAATCGAGGTGCAGCTTGACGAGGAGTGCAAGTCCAGCTACGCGTCGGCTGTCCTCGCTTCAACGATTGGTTATGAGGAGAGAAGGAAAAGGAAAAAAGCTGTCCAGTCGATCCTCAACGCTGCGAGGAGATGAGCTGTGTTACTGTCTTATGTTAAGCTCTGAGCTTGGCTTATGTGCTCAGCAGGGAAGTAATGGCTGCTCTGTCTGTACGCTGACCATCTCGTTGCACATTTGAAGCCCGTCCAAGGCCCTGCTGACCTCGACACAATGACCGCGTTTTAGTCCGTCTTTCCCCTCCAGCCTCGTCTCTTCGGCGTCCACCGTCTCTTTTAATCAGCAAATGCACTAACGGAGGATGGATTTATCGTGGCGACTTTAGTGCAGAGCTTAAGAGTATACTGACACTCGCGAGCAACAGGACAGCACAGATGGTGCAAGACATTCTCCGCACAGTAGGCTGCATCACTCTACGCAGATGCCGTCAACAGCATTTTACTTCATGCCTGTGTGCATTTCAGCAGCCGGCCATGGTGTGTTAGCCGTATGAAGTGTACTTCACTTGTTAGCAGTGCACAAGTCTTTATAACCCACACACAGTGCTCACTATGATGGATCATATGGTGTCTGATGAGGTATGTGCACATTCTTAGTCATGCAGGTTCATTGTAGACACTCAAAGATGCAAAGTGGCGAGCAGTGCCACGGTCCACTTGTTTAGGAAGAGTGATGGAAAATGAAACTGGCAGCACGTCTGCACCTGCACTGCTTCCTCTTTTTTTTTTTTTTTTTTTTGTTTTTAAGACTTATGGAGAAACCAAATAGATGTCTCGTATAACTATTTACAGTTTCAGTATTGTGATTTGTGGAAACCAGACATGCCTTTCTGGCTGATTCCTGTTAACAATACTTCTGCTTATCATCATACTACTAATCAGGGTGGGAAATTAACTTTTTAAAATGTGAACATCTAACAGCCGCTGACAGCAGCCACTTTTATTTTATTTTACCAGCATTTGGCTGGTGGCTGGAGCTAATTTCCCACTTTGGATTATTGCTAGTAGTGTGAACCACAAATGTGCTGCAACTTATGAGAATTACCAATTGATCTGTTGATTATTACCTCAATTAATGGATTAGTTGTTTGGTCAAATGTCTTCCCAAAGCCCAAGTCAATGTCTTCAGATGGCTCGGCTTCAAATTTGCACAAAACCCAGCAAATATTCCAATTTTAAGAAATTGAAACCAGTAACATTTTCTGTACTTTTGCTTTAAAGATGATATGAATGATCGTTTTTAGTTGCCGTTAAATTTTTGTCAGTCGACTAATCTGTTATTCAACCAATTGTCTCTGCAATAACTGCCATTTCAACACAGCGCGTAGGTTATTTTTCTTTGCCTCTATAAGCGTGATGCGAGTGCCTTGTGAAGCATCATAGATTAGTCAGTTCTGATTCTGCATGTTTGCTTTAAGTCCTTTGTTTTTTTTCTTCTCTTTAACAAGAGACGCCAGCTTTCAGCACCATAACAGCACACCAAGCCATCACGTTTCATAATAACAGAACATTGACTGGAGGTGCTATATAAACCTGGCCAGTCTGCTTTAAAAGAACCAGTACTTGAGAAACAAAGACCGTCGTCATCTGAATAACTTTCCCACTGCTGTGCCCTTCCTGTATCTTCTCCGTTCAGCACCTGCCGAGCTGTGGTGAAGGCGATCCCCCCCCCCCCACACCCCCCAGCCCCCACCCCCCACCCCCCTTCCTAGTGATCATGCTGCCCTGTATAATAGCAGCATTGTGACCGGCATCTTGCGTGCAAACTCAGTGAGGCCTCTCCCTCTGGGCAGCGGCCGGTCGGTCAGGCAGCTCCTTGAAGGCCTGGAGGCTTCGCCCGCCACGCCTGCTGTCAATGAGTAGAGCCGCACGCCCAACACATGCCTAGTCTTCCGCTACGCCCACGGCCTCGAGAGATCTCTCACTGGGAACTGTTTCCTACGAGGAGGATGATGATAATGAAGCATTTTAGCTTCTCTAGAATATGCCATTTCTAGACCCCCACCGGTCCCTGTAACCTGCAGTTTAAATGTTTTATTATCCACATAACAATTTTCTACCCGAGGTGAACATTTAGAAACAGCACTGTGAAGAGTTCTTCGGGTCCAAGACGTAAATGGAACAAAACTACCAAGTGTTCAGCTTTGACATGACCCTTCTCGTCCCTCGCTAGCCAACCCCCTTCTACACCTAGAGCTACCCCATGGTGCAAGCCAGCACGACACAGTGGTTTATCTGAATGACAGATCAGCGGGATGATGACGTCAGTCTGTTTTTTGGGGTTGTGCGAGAGCTGATTTTAATTAATGAGGAGACGGATACATTTTCAGCGTAGAGAAACAGTCGGGACGATTCCTCCTTTTGAGTGGATCCATGCAGAAAAGCCGAGGCCTGGAAGCGTATTCTCATTTGCCCGCTTAAATGGCATTCAGCCTGCTTTTGACGTAGTCTGACACCGTGGCACAGGTGAAATTTCTATTGGTCACCATTCATAAAGAACTGAATCTGCAACATTAGTGTTCTAGTTTCTCTTTGTTGTGCTCTTTTGCGACTAGTCTGTAGTCAGTACGTTATTGTTTTGAGCGTCGGTTACATCGTCACAGCCCGTGTCTGGCCGTGTTCAGCCCAGGTTGAGATGGGTTCACCAGGCAAGGCATGGCGATCGGTGTAGACGCATTTTGATTGACCACAGATACAGGTTTATCCTGTGTCGCCGTGTTGGTCGCAAAGGGATATAACGGGATACGAGTTGACAGCCAACTAATCGCGCAACAATAGGAGCTGATGTCTAATTTGGCTTTGAAACCAGCAGCCGCCGCCTCCTGTCTAAATGTGCACAGCAAAGTAGTCTGTCAGATGTTCCTGTTGCTTGTTTAACATTCTGCCTGAGAGTCTTGCACAGCTTCCAGAACTACGGCATGATATTGAATGTAATGAGAAAAATACTGGAGGAAAAAATGAAAAACAAGAAGTGACAGGACATGTTTTAATGTTATATAGCTAGCTGTAGGTATGAGATAAGGGATTCCAGCCACAGGATGTTTTAGGAGGAACAGAACTGTGCTCCTGTAAAATAAACTAGCAATTTGATAAAGTAAATGATGCTACCGGCACAGAATAAAGTTCAGCTGATGAATAACTAAGTTCAAACCGCTGCTTTGCATAAAATGCCAGCCTGACCTAAACAGGTGTTTCAGCAGTGCTGCTTGCGCTGTCCTACATGTGCTATGAATTGTAGTTTTCATTATTTCCAGCTGATTTTGACCGAATGAGTCGTTTGATCTCCAATATTTCCTACTGGACAAAGCTAAGAGGTTTTCCACTCTTTGCCCCAAACATTGCGATTTGCTGGTCTGATCTTAATTACTGTGAAACATTCATTCATTCGTTCATTCTCTATACCGCTTATCATTTTGCTGTGTGAAATAATGGCGCTAACCAAGACTATGTTCTCACACCTCATGTCCATCCTCAGCCTGGTTTTGTCTGATTTAGTTTTTTGCCGTCTGGCTTGACAAGCGAGTTGTTGTCCACTGATGTTTCAGGTCTAAACTGCCTGCATCTTGCCAGTGTGCACGTTGGGGAAACAAAAAGAACACTTTTTGGTCAAAATGTGCATTTAAAAGTGATAGCAGAAGGCTTAAATTGTTGTTAAAACATTTGGGCCATATGATACATACTGTACCTAGAGATATGATTTTGCTATGAAGATTATATGGAAGCAGCTGTCTCCCCCCCCCCCCCCCTTAAATCTCTAGTTTGAGGACAAAGCTGCAAAGCTGCTTTTAAGTCAAATTTGGAGTTAAGGATTGTTCATTGCAAGGATTATTACCTTAATTTGTCCGGTAGCTTTTTCAGTGGATAAGCTATAAGCAGACATTACCATCTGGTGGTTTTTACCTATAAACTGTTGCTACTATTAATTCCCAGAAAATGTACTCGTCACGATATATGTATATAGCGCTCGTGATGTAGACAATTTTATCCAAGTCTCATGTATAGTGTGATGCCAAAGCACCGGTAGCTGCAGTTACATGCACAATATTTCTTCAATCCGATTGAAATCATTCTGATTAGAGATTCCAACTTTACATGGACACTTAACAAAGCGATCTGACAAGATGTGTGTTTACATGCCCCAAGCATTTAATGAGAATATAAATCTCTTGATACCTGCCAGAAGTATAGAAGGAGGAGGGAGGAGAACAACAAGTAGAACATCTTTTAAGGTCTCCAACAACAACGACGAGTTTAGTCCCCCCCCCCCACACACACACACACATGGGGTAAACATGCGCATAAAAATATATTTATTCCAACCAGAGAGAAACGATCATATTTTCCAATTGAACTGATTTATCAAAGGTTAACACCTTCTCACCCTGATTGCAAATTCCTTTCGATCGGGCTGGATTGGGTCAGTCTGTTCTGATTTTGAGGTGGTTTTTTTAGGCCTTTTTATTCTGATTGGGCTGTTATTCGTTAGTGTCATACACACTGTGTCAGGCACATAGATTGAAGTATCAGTCTGAAGTCTGGACACTTTGCTAACATGTCATTTAAACGTGGGTCTTCCACTGCTTACCTCCGCTGTCTGACCAGGCTGTCCGGGTTCACTGACGTCCTTCATATTTAGGCTAATATGGGGAGGTAAAGATAAAGTAGTGCAGTCAGTATAGATATATTAAACTCTGCAGCCATTATTATGAAGGTCTTAAAAGGAATACAGGATGAATCGCTGGTAATTACAATGACTTCCGTCTCAGCAGGGAGGCTCCAGCAGTCTGAGTAGGTTTTTTTTTTTTTCTTGTGCAGCTGACTCATCTGATGCACTTCAAAGATACATTAAACGCTTCTGCTTTAATGATGTCACAGAGTGCTGAATGGTGAAGTGACTGTACTCTAATACTTTCTATTGAAGGGAAGATATTACTTGATCTTTACTGTACGTAGATTTCCCTTCAGGCTACCTGTTTTTTTTTTTTTACAATAAAAGCAACAATTTTTTTCCCCTGATGTTTTCACTTGCGAGATTAAACCAGAACATCGGCACAGTTTATTGAGATGTTTATTGTTGACCGTGACATCTAGACATGTTTCTGATACGCCAGCTGATGGGCCTCATGGCTTACTGAGAGGTACGTTGCCGGATAGATGGATGCATACGTATATAGATGCAGAATAATGGATTGAGAGATGGGCAGTTGGACAAGTCTTATTAAGGTCTTATCTTCTACCATTTTATTATTCACTGAATTACCATGCCATGTCTTCTTGTTGCAGCTAAAATGTATAAGATTTGTCACAATACTTTTGATTATTTACATGGTAAATGGACTTATATAGCGCTTTTTAACCTTAACGGTTCCCATTCACACACTGATGGCAATGCCATTCAAGGTGCTGCACGGTCATCCACCAGGAGAAATTTAAGGTTCATGTGGACATGTGGAGGAGGCAGGATTGAACTGCCAACCCTGGGATTAATGGACGACCCGCTCTACCTCCTGAGCCCCAGCCACCCAAATTTGGGTCCCCATTAGCTGCCACATGTAGGCCAATGGCACATCAGTAGAAACTGGTCAATAACGATGAAAATAAACACTAAATTGAAGTGACATTATTAGAAATGCAAAGAGCTGTGCTGTTCTTAGATGTGGGAAGCTGGTGAGGGATTGTGTCCATGTTGCTGCTCTAGCAACTCTTATTGGTTGGTCAGAGTGCCTGGATGGGTTGGTATCTGGTTGGAAGCCTGTCCATGTTTTCCTCGCTGCTACGGATGACTTGATATTGGTAACTCAATGTAACCCAAATTTGAATGTGTCCACATGCCTGTGCTCCCTTCTCACCCATCTTCTCTCAGGCTGTGGTAGCCAGCTCTTTTTAACATATATTAATGATATGATACAGAGAGAGTGTACTGATGCTCTAGTGGTTTATTTATCTGCTGGATTTATTTGGGCCTCTTTGCCTGGGATGTTTTCAAAATGTCAACAGAAAATGCAGCGGTCTCATAGAGTTTGATGTAATCATTGAGCATAATGAAGCACAGTCCGATCTCTTCTCTTTTTGGTCTTTTTATTCTTCTCTTGCTCATTAGCTCAGCATGCACCCTAAAGTCAACAACATAATATATTCCGGATATTTCATCCTGTATGCGAGTTGTTACATGCACTCATTACCTGGGATCAATAATGCATACAATAGTATTATACCAGCAAAGATGTATATGGATACTAACCAGTATGTTATGGGCTGTAATCAAAATATGTTGCTCACTGTTGGGATTGGTGACTAGTGCAAGTGCTGTTTCCATGGAGTCGTGAGTGTCGAAGTAACGAACACAGAAGGAAAATTATTCCTAGAATAAAGTGTTTACTGGTTGTTTCATGTAAATGCTATATCCCAGTAAAGACCTTATCCAGGATATCATTATCAGAATATGAATATGAATGTGCATGGGAATACATAGATTGTCTCTGTCCTCTGCTTAGTGCAGGCTGTGAAAAATCAATATCGTTTTGCCACCTGATACAGGGTTCCTCCCCGGAAATTGTTCAGCCAAGGTGGTAAGCCACAAAGAACCCAATACATCTTATTTCATGATCAATGCAGTTAGAAGGTGACTGCATAAACTATAGCCACACTAAACATGTAGCAGCGTCTCTATTTTTGCCTGTAGACACGGAGTGTGTGCTGGTTCAGATCTTGGTTTCTAGAAATGGCATCAGTCAGTTGGAAGAAATGGGATCACTGCAGTGATTTGGAGTTTGTAGTCCCATCTTGTTGACTTTCGTTTGTTTTCCCTCTCTCACTCATTCACAGTTACATTCACATTTTCATTCCAGCCTCTTACCCATTCCGACTTACTCGCACACATGGTCAGTCCCTCATATTATTACCTGGTCTCTCTCTCTCTCTCTCTCTCTCTCACACACACACACAGATCATCTGCTGTCCTTGCTGATGTCCTAGCCTCTAACCCCACCATTGGGGTCAGCATTGGAGGAAAATAAAGCCACCCCGTCTCAAGTTTCTGCAAAGCTCCATCTCGAGTCTCCTGGGAACGTAAAGAATGCGGCGACCATTTAGGATTCACGGGCCCCTCCCTGCATATTGTTTGACTCGTTGCAGTGTTCACATCATCGGGGCAGCGTTTGCATGAATGTTAGCGCGTAGATTATTTTCACGGTTGTTGCCGAATGTGCTTCCTGCATTTAACTCAGCCAGCTAACCAGAAGATTGTCTGTTGTTATTGGCACAGGAGGAGCTTCATGTTGCCACTATGATGTTATTGCAGTAATAAAGTACCATTCTGTTTTTATATTGTCGTGCAGCGCAATGTTCCCGGGCCAGTCCTGAACACTGTTACAAGCGTATGGCCTTACATCTATACACATTGAATGGTGTGTTATTGGTGAAGTCACGTCTGCTGTGTCCAACTAGAAAATACAATGCATGGTCAGGATGTTTCGAGCAATTGATTGGCAGAAAATGAGTCGACAATAACATTGGCAAGATTGATGACTTAACAATTATCAAAGTAACAGTTGCTGGTTCTTTCTTCTCAAATGTGAAATTTAGCTATTTGTATGATTGTAAATTTAATATTATTTGGTTTAACTACTGATGAAACACTAGGACATTGCATAGGCTTAAAATATAATTGATCAGTCTGTCGAATAGTTTCTCTATTAATCGTTTGGACTGCAAAACCTCAGAAAATGGTGTAATAAAGTCCATCACAATTTTCCAGTGCAATGGCGATGTCTTCAAATGTCTTGTTTTGTCTGACAAAAAAGCCCAAAACCCAAAAGTGTTCAGTTTGCTCTCATACAAGTCATACAAAGTATTCCCATTTCAGAAGCTGGAACCAGAGCAATTTGGCGTTTTTCTTTAAAAAACAAAATGTGATGTGCTGTACCTTCCAGGTGAACATGCAAGCATGGATAGGGAGAAGGTGCATGCAGACGGGTGTTTCTTAGTTTTTGCATAGAATCACGGTCACTAGAAATTACAAGGTACAAAATGATCATGATGGGTAATATTGAAAACATACTGTGTACACACTAAGGCTAAGCAGTGTGACGATACGCTGTATTTTTACAGTCGTACTGCTTGGCCCTATTTACACAGGCTTCTCTTTAAGGCTGTCTGCCTGCCCCTGGGCTGTGCCAGTGAGCAGGGTTATCGCTGCCCCGCTGTATGCGTGTGAGGCTTTTGTGAATTTGCTGAAGAAATCCCAGAGTCCTGCTCTCCGCATGCAGGCAAGATTTGCCGTTGCTGCCTCTTCAAACATTGGCGCTGCATTAGGAGGAATTCTCCTCTGTGATGCTTCCTGTGTGTGTTTCTCTGTCTACCTGGGTTTTCTCACCCTCGTCAATTGCCACCACCTTCCTTCTAACCCATTGTCTGCTTATACAGGCGTGGTGGGGGGGGGCTCTGAATGTGGTGACCAAATGCACATTTTCAGCCCACACAGCACTCTCTCTGTAAAGAACACACACATTGAATCGCTTGAACGCAGCTGTATGTTCTTTTAATCTACACGAATGTGTTCACTGTGAGCATTTTCACGGCGTTTCAGGGTTTTCCTGTTTTTCCTGTGTAGAAGAATCTGCCTCGTAGGTGAGGTACTCCGTGCAGCAGGTGCAATGCTGATAAGAGCAGGAGTCGTCTGTGTGCACGTCACGATTGTGCTAGCGTGTTGAAGCGCTGTTGTATGTGCAGTGGGATCTAATGAGTGCTTAAACTAGGCCACACGGTATATGGGGAGATGTAATACATACTCCAGTGTTTCATCATTGACTCGCACACCTTCACTTATGCAGTACACAGTGTATACAGCAGCAATGCATAACGTACTATCAAAGTAGCGTTGCGCTGATTTACATCTGTCAGGCAGTTCAGCTTTCAGCTAATTAGGTTACATTTCTTAACCTAGCCTATGAAAAGAAATGACCCAGTTAACGTTGTCTCTAGGGTTGTACTATTGTGGCTGAAACACTAATGATTATTAACTGCTATGTCTTTCATCTCGAACACTTCTCTTGTATTTCATATCAGCCGTTCTAAATATAAAGCTTTTTTTTAGTGCTGATTGAGTGCCCATAATTCCACTATTATTAATCACTGAAATGGTGATGAGACGTAATGGTGACATTAAAGTAACGGGACTGTTTATTCTAAATAAACTACATTTGTTGTGCGAAATGTAAAATGTATGAGCGGCTCTGTCGGAGGTTTTTTGTAAGGAAAAATCTTCAGAGACGCTTCAGAGAGATCATAATTTTGACTTCCTGTCGGTGTGTGAATATGCATCCAAGAATGTTCAAGTGTTAGATGTTTTGTGCACACACACATTAACATTTCACTTCTTGTGTGCGAGCACACGCATGTGGTTCAGTCTAAGCAGGCACGTGTGCCTGCACCCCACAGTGGAGAGACTGCCCCACACTGCGCTAATGCAAGTCTGTGGTTGTGAATTAATAATTCAGAGCGCTGGCATTGCTGGGTGGAGCCTCGATTATTCATGGCTGGCATTGGAACCGACAGATGACTACTGTTAATATTAAGGGCCAGGAGATCTGGTCTTCCACCAAGAAACCAGGCCGCCTTCAACGTTTCCATGTCTGTCTCAGTCCTCCATCCTCTGTCGTCTACACCCTTCTACACTCCTGTTACTCCTCTTTTGCCGTGTCCTCGCTCTCCTGATCTCTGTCCTCTCCATCTGTGAGCATCTCTTTCTCTCTGTATCATCTGTGTCTCCCCAGGTCTCAGTCTCGCTGTGCTGTCTCCCATCCACTTAAAGTGTAACTCCACCCTCAGATCCAGCTAGAAGCGTCTCTCCCAGCAAATTAAAAAACGAGTGTGGGAACGACAACTGTAGGAGGCCTCGTTGCTATGTAGTGTCTGTGTGTCAGAAGACACGGGGAGACTGACTGATACTGATTAGACACAGTAGATGGCATGTTAAGACATTTTCAACCCACGATTCTTAAACATTTGGTAAGAAATGTCAATTTTGACACCAGCAGTGATGTCTTTCATTACAGAACAGCAGCGTATTCTTGGGGTGAATTGAAAGACCCGTAAATTATTAAACGGTCTTAATCAGCATTTTACGAGGTATTCGTTTTTGGAACATAGATTTAGACAGACTGTCTATGATTATTATCATTTATGACCCATGTTGTATTTCTTTGGCCAAATGGAAATATTGTTAATGAAAATGTTTTGTTAGTGTGAGAGAGAGTATGAATATGTGACTATTATTACTTATAATAAACCTTGCCTTTTGGGTTATTCACTACTTTATTCTCTTGAGTTTTGTAGGTCCCTCCTGGCCGATCTGAATTGGGTCAAACTAAGACTGTTGGCATTCTCAAAATAAATGTACTGGTATAGTTCTGTAAATTAAAAATGAAAGGTTAGGGTGTGTTGCTGATAACCAGTTGCAACTTGTGGCGTTGCAGTCTTAAAATATGTTGAAACGGTCTTAAAAGGGTTTGAAATTTAGCTTGCATGTTCCCTGTACAGTCACCATTTAGTTACAGCTTGAAAACCACATTTAAGTGTTCACTACCTCTTTAAATTTCCAAAACACTCAAATGGTGAGGTTAACTTACAGTCGGAACATGTTATGTAACAGAAAACAGAGATGTTCAGCTGGGCCAGAAATGTAGCTCCAACATATAATTTCATGAAGAGAATATTGAACATTACTTCACTCAATCGCATTGTTTTCTATGAAAACCTTTTTCCAGGGCGCCAGATGTAGACTGTTGAACGTGACAACCTGATGAGTGCATCTTAGTTTCTTCTGTCTCGGGCAAGCTGCAGGTTTCTCAGTCTGCCTGCACTCTCTGATTCTGCACATAGTCAATTTCTTTCTCAATTTGGGATTACCCACGGCTCAGGTAATCTGTATAATCTCTATTTTGAGCCATTTAGTATTCCAGTGTCCTTTTTGCAATTTAGATTTTTCCTTCGGCCTCTCCCTCTGTCTCCATCCCCCCCCCCCAATGTGCCTCTCACCTCCCTCTATCCTTCAGTCCGAGTCTCATTTTTCTCCATGGTGTCAGTGCTGCTTTTATTGAAGCGATTTGGAGCTCCAGTCACCGCTAATGCCGCTGCCGTATTGAACCAGCACCCTGCTGTGGCTGCTGCTAATGACATCCTTTGTGCCTCCATCCTCGTGCTTTGCTTCCTCTTCTCCTCCTCCTCCTCTGGCCTGAATGGAGGACTTGTCATGTGTTGCCATCAAAGGAGGAGGAGAGGCAATGGAAGCAGCAGCTAGCAGCCCCCCTTTTCGTCCTCGCCCATTCTCTCTCACCCCCTGCGATGTTTGAATCCACTTCTGTGTGAGAGAGACAGCAGGCTATGGTTGAAGAATGTGTATGCATATATTAGGCTGGAGGACGAGGGCATTTTGTGTGTACTTTTGTGGTTGTGTGTATGCACCTGTCACGCAGATGTCTTGTCAGAGCCTCCCAGAAATCCCACAACCCCCTGGCTCTCAGTCTGCATCCCCTCCCCCTCCACCTCCCATCACCACGTTGGATGCTTCCTACTCTTACCTGCCTCCACATGTTATTTTGCAGTCGGGCCGGAGGAGTCCTTCCGTTTCGCTTTGCATTTCAACACAAGCGCACTACTACCCCCACCAGCAAGACTGCTTGCGTGTGATGAGCTGCGTACGTTGTTTAATCAGGAACATTAGGAGTTATTTTCATTGTTGATTAATCTGCCGTTTTTTTTTTTTACGGGTCAATTACTCGTTTTTGTCCATGAAATGTGAAAATAGGGGGAGGGAAAAAAAGATTTCCAAGAGTCTAAATTGGTATCTTCATATTGCTTGTTGCAGAGAAATTGCAGTGACTCTTTAGTGCTTTTGCTGAAGAATTGACTCAAATGGTTAATTGATTTTCAAAGAAATTTCAGTTTCACAGAGGTCTCATTCTGTGTTAACTTAATTTAATATATATATAATTTGATAATAAAGCTACTATTGACTGCCTGCTACTGTAAAAAAAAATACACATATTAAAGGACAGACTGGCATTGTTTATTCTTGTCATTATCAGTAATTCTCCAATAAAGACAAATTTCTCTACCAGGTTTAGTCTGTGAAGCCATAGTCTGACATAACCGTTAAAAAGAATGAAGGAGTCCTATTGTTGCATTGGGTGACATATTCTTTCATTGTGATATTGTGAGGCAACTCTGCAACTGCATTTTAAACCTTCTAGAGTAACCCCATGTCCGCCATGTTACACTGCTTTGCCAGTTTGAGCTGAGAGGACGTAACTTTTAATTAATTTGAATTAATTTCATTTTTAAGGGGTACTCAACCGATTGTACTGTTCAGTTTATTCGTCCTGAGGTACTGAGTACTACTCTGTGGCTCTTGAAGAAGCCTTTTTAATAACCCTGATGATGCCATTATCATGAAAGATCCTGACGGATGCGACTGAGTTGCATTATGGGAAATGTAGCGTCCAGAGGTATCGGAGGTTGAGCGCTATAGGGACTAAAAGGCGGAGTATCTTTGCGTCTGCTGCTTTGATTTTGCTTCCAACTTTATCAAAATGCAGTGCTAAACAACCTTCATTTTGTTAGCTGATTGAATGATGCTTTATTTATTTTTTTGTTTTACTTGGGCACATGTGCTTGTAAGAACAATAAAACGCCATACAATACAGCACCCAACATCGTCCAAATATAAATTGGGAAATCCTGAAAGAAAAGTAGCACAAGCAGGTGCACTCACAGCAGGCAGACTCTTGAATGCAGCGTCTCCATAATGTATGCAGCGATGACGACGACTGCACCCTGCCTCCGCCCGCATGGATATTGAGAGGATATAAATAGCCAGGCCTGGATGAGTGCGCTGAGGCTGGAACCACAGCACACAGAGCTCAAACAATAAGCTGTCACCACTACCTCCCCCCCGTTTTCTCCAGTCCAGCGGCCTCCCAGAGCTCAAGAGCAGGGGGTGGGGGAGGTGGTTCTCTCTCCCTCTTCCTTTCTTTCTTCCACTTCCTGCCTCCCCGCTTCTGTAATCTGTCATCAGTGGCGAACCCGAGCCGGTCTCTTGTTACGTCAGAGAGGCAGACAGGATGGCTGCCTGTCTACCCACCTGTCTGTCTGTAGTGGGAGAGGTTTCTCTGTCACGCTGCCCGGGTAGATATAAAAAAAAATAAGGGGCAACGGCTGTAGATTAAACATGGACGTGACTTTTGCTCTACTGCACAGAAAAGATGTGGTTTTCTTCTTTTTTCCCCTCTTGCTCAGTTCAGGTTCTTTGTTGGTACTCCTGATCAAAGGAATCACTATCATGGGTGTTGGTGGCAAAAGGTGTATGTAGCAGGGCAACTGGATTCAGTAAAGCCCACCAAAGTGATCTACTCACAAAATTCTGCACTGAAGGTTGTTAGTTCAAATCTCAGAGCCATTTGGTAAATCTGTGGAGGGGAAATGAATCATGGATTCCTCTCCTACCTCGGCGATTAACGGTGCGATAACCTTTGAGCAAGGCATTTATACCTGATCCCTCTAGTGCGGCTGCTGGTTGATCCCCAGAGGTCTGTGGTTGCGTTGGGCAGCATTTTACAGGTAAATAAATGCTCAAAAGGCCGCAAAGCAGCAGACTGCATCCGTCCTCCCCTCTGTTGCTGCTGAGCCAAAGAGACGAGAGCAGGGGAAAGTGTTTGACTGTGGGACAGTGAAAACGGCTAAAAAAAATGTTTTATTTTTTACCACAGCTTAAAAAAAAGGTGAAGATGGAAATGTTTCATGTGGCAGATGGCAGCGGCAGGCACACAGTTGTAATGATTGAGTAAGCCACGGTCTCTCTTAACTTCCTCCGTCTCCGTGATCGTCTCCTTTTAATTATTTACCATCCCTCGCAGCTCTCGCCTGTTTCTCTGCTCTACTTGAGATTTGTCCCCTCCGTGCACCTGTTTGTACCAGAATGCTTACTCCACTTTAGTCGTCCCCCCCCCCGGGTATAACCTCAACCTCATCTCTCTCAGGAATAAGAACAGATAGTCAAAATTTCAGAGCCCTTTTTTTTTTTTTTTTTACAAGTTTATATTTAGTAATACATTTCTAATCTTTGTTGGTTTTGAAAGGTGTGATTAGTGGTAAATTGCTCCTGCTGGCTAAATCACTGGCACAGCATGTGCTCAAGGACTGTTGTCAACACTGATTTTGATTTACACTCCAGCAAGTGTTTTCTCAGGAACATATTTGTAAGTTGAATAGCTGCTCTTACCTGCTTAGCAGCAAAGCTACACTGTCAGAATTTGGCCTTTTTTGTCTAATGCAGCATATTGGATACCTGACAAATCAAGGTACTTCATTATTAATGCAAAACCATGTACAAATATTATAGTGTACATGAGTGAAATATGCACGTCACTCTTTGTCTCAACATTGTAGTGGTTGGGGACATCGCGATCAGGGTTTTTTTGGCCCCAATCCAAGTTGTGTATCTACCGATACAGACTCTGATCTGAACCTTACATTTACTGTAATGTTGATTAAATGTATCCGACACGTTGGAACAACAGCTGTAGACTACTAAATCTGACGCACCTTATTTCTCTCAAGTATCTTGATCAAAATACTGGAGGTCCTGGTTCAAAATTATTAACTGTATTTGCTTAAATTATTGGCATAATTTGAATGCAGGTTTAATCAGGAGAATTTGACGTGACGGGATCCACTAGAGAGAAGACGCCTCACTCTTTTGGTGCTAATACTGCAACACTCGGCCGCTCTGTTTGTACAGCTGGGATGTAGAGTGGAGCTTCTTCCCGCACAAATGATCTTTAGCCTTTACTCTCAGAACTGACAGCAGTTACGATCAACTGCTGGCACCAGTTATCACTTCAGCCGGCGAAAGCAACAGTCAGCGCCGTTAAAAAGGAGAAGCTTTGTGTGTGTGTGAGAAGGTTTTGCACACTTATCTTTGCTGATAAGGATGAGAGATTAACATTTGTCACATTAAACATTGACTGCAACGTCTCTATCTGAACTCACTGGTGAACTCATATCTGAGTTTTTTTATTATTGTGTCAGGCCCAACCCAAACAGGCTTACAGAAACATTAAAATAAACATAATGTGACGTCTTGAGAGGGCTGGATCTATGTCTTAAGAGTCTGGCAGGTGTGGGTGCGAGGAATGATGACAATACATGGAGTTTCCAACTTAAATATGGTATATTTCAACCTCTCACTTCTATTTACAGTGTACCTTAATTCATTGAATGTGTACAACAAACAGGCATTTCTGAAAATGCAATTGATTCTTCTCTCCTTTACTTCTTACTGTTTCCAACAGTTGTCTTCTTCCTCTTCCCAACGGTTTCTTACTCACGTCTTCTCAAACATCTTCTCTAGGCTTCTCAGCACTTCTCCTTGTAACTCCCTCTTCTTCCTTTTAACCTTTTCTCCTCGTTATCTGGTAATCAGGAAATTTGGCCCAGCTGGGCGGCAGCTGCTCCTGTGGCCGCCCACCTGCACATGGGTTTTGTAGTCTTTCCCTACCACCATGCTGTTTTGTAGTCCCCGCTGCCAGGTCAGCCCGCACTCCCCTTCTGTGCCTCTCCTGCCAATACATTCTCATATTCACACACTCTAATTTTGACTTGGAAATGCAGCTGATCCAGTGACCTGGCTGGCTGTAAAGGAGAGCGTGTTGGAGAAATGTTGGTTTTGCGTCATAGCTGCACAGAACGCTGTTTGTCGTGTAATCATTGAAGCATATGGAGGCCCAATAGTGACAGCCTGCTGTCGTGGGAGACAACTCGTCCAGATGTAAAGGACATGAGTACACACTGACGCTTATTAAATGTCTGGAGATTCAACTTCTGTCACTGGGAACGTTATCCCTCTGCATTTGCACCAATTGGAACCCACTTCCTGGTGCTCTCACATAAGCCACGTTTCCACCGCAGGAACCTTCCCCCGGGGACTAGGAACCTTTTGGTGGAACTCGGTGAGTTTCCACCACAGGGACCAGGGTCTCTAATTTAAGTTCTCTGGACATTATTTTACCCCCTGAAAAGTCCCTGCTTGCGAGGTAGTACTTTCCGAACGTAGGGGTGGGGCTTGCAGTGGTGAACATTCTCGCATGTGCTTTGATGCAATGGCGTTGCGGAGAGCACACGACAGATGGACAGACAACAAAGTCCAGGCTTTATTAAGCTCCTCCATGCTGACTGTTGTTGGTGTCGCACAGAAAATGATGCCTGTCCTTCGCTTTATGTGGCGTCATTGCTGTCGAGTGTAAAAATGCCGCATTAAAACAGCAGGCGCTTTTTCAGTCAGCGGACTAATTTGCCTAATGTTTGCAGGTCTTTAGACCGTGGCAGAAAATGCAAACAACGGGCTGAAGGAACCTTTTAGTTCCTGGAAAAGTAGTTCTTGGGATTGAAAGTTGAAATTTTTTGTGTTCAATTCACTCCTTAAGGTGAACAAGTCTCTCTCACTTTGTTGCTGCATTAGGAAATCAAGAGGGTGTTGTGGTTATTAAAAATCCTCCTTCTGTTTTCTGACGCTCCCCCACATATGGGATCACTGTTCAGATCTGCTTCCTCTATTCAGCAGTCAGTCGGCCTGTTGGCCTTGCAATATGCTGTGATTTAATGAAGGCATAGTCTGCTTGGCCACAAGCTTTCAAAGGTTGTCTGCAGTTTCTTTGTCTGTTCCTTATCGTTAAACCTGCACTTAAAATGACCTTGTGAATTTCACCTGACGTGTCGGCCTCAGCTGAATGTCGTAATGTAAATGTGAAACGGTGACACAGGTAAAATGCAAATGGTGTTGAATATCAAATGGGGGCAAATACTAAAATGGATGACCTCACTTTTGTACACACACGTGCATTTGGTATTTGCATCTTTCCCAACCCGGGGTATCATATTTGCTCATCCGTGTGCCATGGGCACCACCTGATTGGCCTCATGTGTGCTCGTCGTTTGCTGTTGCAAACAGGCCAGCTGTCAAGTACTTTACATATGGGGAAATGTGATGCAGCCACGAGTCATTTGTTGTTGACAGTTCCATGCTGTCCACTCTGCAGAGCCTCCAGCACTGGGAGCTTATACTGTATATTTGCATGCCCAGTAGGTCACATTTCCATATTTTCCCCTGTTGCTTTTGCTGCCATTATGCTCCACTATAAAGACTTTGTACAGTTCGATAGCCATTGCTGAACTATACTTGTGAAGCTGCCTTGAAAATCTGTTGGGATTATGTCATGATTTCCAAGCTGTCAAGACATAGACGAAGGCAATCGGTCACAGGCAGGTCTGTACGTAAGCAGATGTTTATCTCTGTCTGCAAGTCAGCTTAACACACTGTGGTTCTCACTTTCAAATCAGTCAGCTGCAGAAATAAAAAATATACAGCCTGACTCTGAACAGTTTCTGTAAAAAAAATTATTTTAAAAAAGTAGGTAGAAAACAATTCAACAACCGCAAAGTATGTATGAGTCATATCTAGCTCATGGTTGAATGCGCGCTTGACATTTCAGTTTTATATATAACAATGCTTTCCTTTCCCTATTTCTTGCCCGTCCTCTGTGATTGGCAAAAAAACTCAAGTATTGATTTGAGCCATTTCAGTTTAGCGTTTTACCAACGCAGAAAAGCTAATTATTTAGAGTGGCATACATTTACAAAAAACATGCACTCTCAAAGAACCAAAACACGGCTGCATTATAACAAATGCAGAAACATTTAGTATTGTGTATAGTGCTCTGCTTGCAGTATACAGGAGTTCTTGTGTGGCATTATTTGACTAACCAGACTTGGAATTTGATGGGAATGTTGTTTACTGCTTAATGATTATAATGCTGTGCTTTGTTGAGCCTGCTGGGAGCTGTTGTTTAATGCTGGCTCAGTAAATTGAATTCCCCTCAGGACAATTAACGACATCCTGATTTAAACAAAGATATGTGGGCCAAGTTGTCACCCCAAGTAAAAGCAGACTTTTAGAACCTCTGCTAGACACTGAGCTAGTAGGTCTGTAATCTGTGGATGGCCTTGGGCCTGCTTGCACCGCTGTTGTGTCATGTTGCCCGAGGCTTGGCCTACTGCGTTTTAGAAGCTGACAACAGAAGTCTCGTTCTCTGGCGATTTTTGTTTTTTTATATATCAAAATATAATAATTTATTTTTCAACACCTTTTGTGAAGACTTGTCTTTAACAAGGCCCGGACAGCTTCGAGCAAAGCCACAGACCTGCCATAGGATGTTTCTTGACACCGTTAGCGCTTCATGTTGAACGGACATAAAGTAGATAGTAGACGAGCAACAAGACCCCACATTCACTTTATCACTTTCATTTACATTCTTCAAAGCGGTTCCAGTGCAGCAGGTTGCAGGCGTAGGTAGACACGGAGCACAAAGACGGTTTAAGTACAACACAATAGCAGTTATAATGAAAATGGCACATAAGACACAAACAGTAGTACGGTCATCTGGCATAGCAAAGGGAAAGGCACTGCTGCACTCATCAGCCTTTGATGTAGCACTTCACAGTGTGTTGCCATGACATTGTCACCAGCAGCTCCTGTTGCACAGATGGAGAAAATTAGGAGGAGCGGAGAAGGAAGTGATTTCCACTCGTGTTGGGGGCATCTGGTAGCTGGACTGAACAAGAATGCTAAGTGTATATACGCTGACGTGTTGTCATATGAAGAGCTATATAGTTGGGCTATTTCTTAAAAAGCTTCCAGTGGTGGTGTCAAGCACTCAGCTAGTCCTAGAACATGGTTACATACAAATTATTAGTCCTTGTTTAGACCAACAATGGCACTGCATCAACAAATGCAAGGCTCCTCATTCATTTCACTTCTGCTGAGCCAAACAGCTCAGCCGCTGCTACTATGCACAGCATCAACAGCCAAAAGGGCTTTGTATTGCGTACCTTGCATGTAGCGTTGCAAATTGTACCGTATATTCACTGATCAGCCATGACTTTTTGAGCACTGACAGGTGAAGTGAAGAACATTGATTATCTGGTTACAATGGCACCTGTCAGTGGGTGGTGGGGGGGGTATATTAGGCAGCAAGTGAACAGACCACTGGGTCAGAGCATCTCCAACACTGCAGCTCTTGTGGGGTGTTCCCGGTCTGCAGTGGTCAGTACCTACCAAAAATGGTCCAAGGAAGGAGAACCGCTGAACCGGCGACAGGGTCATGGGGCTCACTGATGCTCGTGCGGAGCGAAGGCTGGACCGTGTGGTCCGATCCAACAGAAGAGCTTCTGTAGCTCAAACTGCTGAAACAGTGAATGCTGTAACAGCATCACAGTTTATTGCTTATGGGGACGCTCAGGGTGCCCATGTTGTCTGGATGTTACAGCTGATTGCTGCATGCAAGCTTCAAGGCAGAGGGGCAAGTCATCTGCGGTAATAACCTGCCAAATCCTGTTTTAAAAGAAATATAAACTGTTGCGCAGCATCTCGGCGTTTTGATAAGCCTTCAAACTGGACTTCCTGGCCCCATATTACGTATTCTGACTTGCTGTACAGTCTCCTATAGAACACTGAATTGAAGAACCCTTTTCACTCGCAGCCTTTACTGAGCACCACGTGACTAACTTCAGGAAAAGGATGTGAGCAGTGTGATGCTGAAGCTCTTGAATAGCTGGAAGGCATTCCTCAGCACTGGATAGGGATAAGAATAGCACTCACTTGTCTCTCCTCTATTGGCTACTAGCTAGTGTGGCTGTGGGTTGGTGAGCCACACTGCTCTGTTCCAGCAGCTCTAGACTTTAAAAAAAAGAAAGAAAGCGGCTAAGGGAAAGAAGCGGGTGCCCTCTGGGTGCAGCAGAGCAGCCCGGGTCTTGGATATATTTGGCTCCCGTCAGTTTGCGTACAGATCTGCAACAGTGTGCAATTAGCCTGCTTCCTGTTTAAACACAGGATATGGCAGGGCTATGAAGCCTGGCCATAGATGCTCTCGGGGAGCGTGCTAGCCATTAGCCAGGCCCTGTGAAGGTAGATGCATCATTTTCATGCATCTGAAATGCCACAGAGCTCTAAGTTGCTGGCTTGCGCTCGGTGGACAAAATGTTACTTTCCACGAAGCAGACTGAATGAAAGTGGAAAGCTATGGGCTGTTTTTAATTGTATCCCCCTCGGACATGCAGAGGAAATCAAAGGGAGGGGAATTGTTAGAGAACACATTTTAGCCCGGATAACTGAGCTATGAATTATACTCGAGTGCTTTGTTTCGTGTGGTTATTGATCTATTCTGGCGTGACTCCGTTACGAGTGGCTGTCCGTCTAAACGGAGACGGTGAGTGACCAGAGTATCTACGCTGACATTGGACTCCAACTACAGCCCCTCCCTACCTTGTACAAAGCACTGGAAAATATGCGTAAGCAAACCCCCCATCCACCACCACCACCACCACCACTTCAACTTCCTGTTCTCTTGGCTGGTCAGAAGCGAGATGCTTTTAATGGAGGCTACTGCGGGAGGCCCCATTCAGTTACTGTTGCGCCTTCAAACTGTTTGTAGTATTTAGTATGTTGCCACTGATTTACCACGGCCTTTGACAGTGAAGGGTCACAGTAGAGATGTAGAAAAACAAACGTGTAAAGGTCTGTGTGGCATTTTCAAAAAAACACCCCTTTACTTTTCAGACACACACATTCTTTTACCCACTTTAACCCACACACCTCGACACACACGCTCTACCAGGAACACACACACACCCAACCACACATGGACTAATCTTTTTTTTTTTTTTTGGTGCAGACTGAGACACATTTCTCTCATCACCTACACCCCCCCCCCCCCCCTTTTCAGCTCACTCCATCACTGTATCAAGGTCACCTTTTTAAAAGACTGGTAACTGGCAGCAAAACCAAGATGCTGGACAGACTTGGCTGCTGCCAGAGAGAGCTGCCTTCCACTCGTCTGCAGTTTCAGATTTTGCATCCACTCTGTATCACATTGCTAGAAAAAAAACAGTCAAAGAGTTAGTAAGTCGCTATTCAGCTAGCCGCGTATCTTTATAGCCTTTTAGCAGCAGCTAACTTTATTTGTTGAAGGAATAAAAATGAGAAATGGAGTAAAGTAATACATTTGCAATAAATGCACTTTGTTCAGAGAAATATCCACACTGTGCTCTGTAAAAGTGTAGAAACCCTATTGAGCTTTTGCACACTTTGTTGTGCCACAAAATAATGTTTGTACATTGTTTCTTATTAAACTAAAACTCTTGGTGTGTGCATGCGGGACATTTGCTGCACTATCTCGTGACTGCTGCGGTACAACGTTGGTTGGTTTGGGATTTTGTTTTGGGTGAAACGTTTGCTATTACATACTATGATTCCATTTTCTTTCTCATTATTGCCGTAACGTGTCTTCTAACAGTTTGCATGGGCACCATGTATTTATATATGCACAGTTAAGGGATTTCTAATGTATTTGCACCACTGGCTTCCCTAAACTCAAGGAGAGGGACTTCAATTAGTTGTAGCCAGAGTGCAACCACCCAACCCAGCTGTACAAGAAGCACATATAGGAAGAGAAATACTTAATTTGGAGAACGAAATGTTTGAAATTGTCGTTCTTCTGCTTTCCTGGGAAGCAAGATGTGGTTGTTTGCCTTCTTGCCTGCAGTGCGTGTACACATGTCAAGATATTAAAATATGGAATGCCATAACCATTGTCAGCTGAGGCCTTATGGATCTAAAACAGCGGTCGCTCTTACACACACAACCTGCAGACAAAGACGGCCCTAAAAAATTTGCCAATTTCCGAATGCAGCTTTTAGCCTTTTAAAATAAACAGATTGTTGGTTGTATTTCTAATGCCTTGATTTATTTTCTGTTACAGCTCTGATGGTGAACTAGCTGAACAGTGACCGCTACCTGCCTGAGGACAGCTGCTGCCCAATTCCCTTCATCATGTCTGGGATGCACGTAAGTGAAGCACGGATTGCATTTTTTTTTCTTTTTTTTTTACCTACCGAATGTACAGGTTTACACGCGCACAGTTGGGCAAACCCGTTTATTAAACACTACCCCCCTCTACATTTCATACAACTCCACACATCTAAACAAAGACTCACTCAAGATAACCAGCATCTGCTGTTGGCTTCTTAGCAGCCACACCAGCACAAGGAGGTTAATTCTTACAGAAAGCCGTCTTGGTGATAGTTGAAGGGAATTACTTTTTTAACTGCAATTCTACACATTTTTCAAAATTTTGTTCTTAAAAATGCACATAGTCCAGATTAAAATGGACAACAAAATAATTGGGCTTTTATCTGGTAGCTCTGGTACTCATTTAGCAGCACAGTTATCTGAGTAATAAGATTGTTGTCGGTGTTGTTACATTAGCTGTCTTAACCATCAGTTGCCTGAAGCGTTGTAAGAATAAATGCATATTCTACTGTTACTCACATCCCAAGGTGTTATGAATATGAGTGTCATCTTTATTAAAGCTTTGTTAAATACGTGTAATTTAAATGCGCATGCGGTTAGTTTGGTTTAACGACAGTCACCAAAGCAGTTCAGGTGAACCTTTCTGCTTAATGATCATTTCCTTCCAATATCAAAACTCTCCCCCCATGTCTGCCGTTCTAACATAACTTGGGTTAATATCACTAGCTCTATGAAATGACATAAAATAGTGGAACATTTCCATCACAGTTTTGATGTGATCTTAAAGTGCCTTGTTTTGTCAAACCAACAGTGCAAAAGATATTCTGTTTCTAATGATGTAGAATGGAAATAAAGCAGCAAATCCTCACATTGGGGAAGCTGGAGCCAGAGATTTGTTGGTGTTAGTTGCTTATTAATCAATTATTTAAATTGTTGTGATTAACTTTCTCTCAGTTGATTAATAGACTTAGTTGTTTCAGGTGTATGTGGCAGGCCCGTGGCACTTTTCCAACATAAGCAGAAACAATCAATCACCACAGACACTGATGGGATATTAAAGATGCACCCTGAATATAAATTGGTAGCGACCAATATTCAAAATGTACTATGATGCAACGTTTTGGTGATAATGTCCAGCCTAATGCCTTTTTTGTAAAGTGTGTTTCACTGAGACTACCGGGCTGAATAAAGGTTAACTTGTGTGTAATGTGCTCCTGCACATAGCTGGTGTGCACATATCCGTCAAAGCTCAGCTTTAGTGGTTTCACAGTGCCTGGTTGTCTCAGTGTTCATCGTCTTATGGACGTGTCATCACAGAAAAGGAGAGAATTACATATTTTCCTGCACACGAGTCAGGTTGTGATACGTGCATTGCGTTTTAGTGTATTACTGGCTTTCTGAAGATTTCCACGTTTTTGACACGTGAATCAAACTAATAATTCATGTTTTAATGCCACGATCAATAACCGTGCTGTCAGATTACTCGGCGTACGTGAGCCTCGAGTCGCTGACCGAAAACTGTGGTTCATGGCAGCATAAATGCATTATGGATTCAGTGGCATTCTGGCTTTATATTGATTTGTGATTCTGGACCTCTGAGGTCACAAAATGTTCTTGAATCTTCCAGAATATTTTGAGGGGGCAGCCTGTGGCTAAAAGGTCAAAGATTCATTAAGTGTTGTGCATCCGGTGGGAAGAAGGAGGGGGTGGGGGCGGGGGGAATTTGAGCAAGCAAATACAGTGAACTGCCAAACTTGACTTGTAGGTCGCTCATGAGGTGAACTAGAGTTGGAATGGGAAGCAATAATTTGACATATTGATATATTTTACTGCTGGGGGGAAGACGCTTACATGAATGTGCCATTTTAATATGTTTATTTTAATATAGCCCGTGGTTTTCTTCCCCAGCTGCTTTGTGTGTTGCACTTGGCTAAATAAAGATTCTCAAGGACGTTTCCCCACCAATGCATTTTATCTTGGGGAAACCAGGGCTTTCTCTGTCTACCTAACCCTCAGTCGCAGTCATCACCAGTGATCCGAACTGATTATGCAGTTGACTGACGCTGCATCAGACACATTCAGCTGTGTACCGTTTGTTGTCAGGGATAAAGCAGCATTTGCAAGGACCTTACTTGCTCATTCACACCTGCTGCTTTGTGCTCGGGCTTTCTCATTTCATCTCAGTCACTCTATTGTGTTGTGTTTTTTTTTGATCGCACCACTGTAGTGATCTAACGGTGCACACTGAATACACAAAAGCATCCTCGTCCTTGCTGTCATTCGCATTCGTGTCTGACAATGAGCCTAGCCTTTCAAGAGATATTCAATATGTTGAGGCAGCAACTGTGGTATAATGACTTGGAATTTTAATATGTGCAGAAGAACAGCCAAAATCTCTGACAGAAAGCGCACAAGCTGACCTCTGCTCAGGTAAAGGTTAGGTAGAGCTACGCTGGGAATTCCCCGAGGTCACAAAACTCAACATGACTGGAGCTGAAAGTTTGCTCATCTGCTGTTGTTCATTAATTTCACATACGTCTTTATATCATTTGAGGCCGAAGGGCTAAGAGCGGTCAATAAATAACACATGTGCGAGGGTGTTGTCTACCTTTTGTAGGGCAGTGCAGTCTCCTCAACCTTTTGCCAACATTCATATAACCACCTTAATCTCGGACTTTGAAGTGGGCGACGTTAGCGTGCAGAGAGTTTATTTCCAGTTATCTGTGCTACACTACTGTGCCTGCACTCAATTTAACTTTTGTGATATTCATCATATGGAAAATGCAGGCTGAAGTTTATGGTAGTATTAATGACATATTACCACTATAACATGCCTCTAGCCATGTTGAAATGTATATCATTTTTATTTACCAATTAATAATAATTTATGGTGGCACATATGTAAAAAACACAGAAGGTCCATGTGAATATTTAGACTTCTGCTTTGTGTTTGAACGCCTTGACAAATGTGTTATTTATGACTATTAGTTGTAGTTTTATTGAGTTGTTGGGGTTTTTTTTTGTATAGGATAAACACATCACAACAGGCGATAAATCGTGTGCTTGGAATATGGAAGAAACGCACATAAACATGGGAAGAACATACAAACTCCAGAAAGAAAGATTTGAATCCAGGCTCGTCTTTCTGTGAGGCTGTGGTGCTGAGGACTGTACCGCAGTTCTGTAACACTGTCAAATGGAACCAACTGTCCCACTTGATCATTTCTACGTCCCTCCTCAGTGCCTTGCTACCTTTTTGTTTTTGACTCTGTTACCTCAGTTCAGCTCCTCATACTAAACCGACTTACTCCACTGTGATTTAATGTTGGCTCCTCTCTGTCCTGTGTGACATAGGCACCATGGTCGACTGGCACAGAGTGCGTAGCCAAGTACAACTTCCAGACTGCCAACGAACAGGACCTGCCTTTCTGTAAAGGAGACGTACTGACCATCATCGGAGTCACCAGGGTGAGTAGGCAGGTGGCTCTGAATATACAGGAAATGTTGCACTAAATAAGTGCTACTGCTGCTATAACGGCCAAATCGTGATTATTCAAGGATTAAGTTAATAGTCAACTGTTTAAAAGCTTTGTAATTGACTTGTTCACAAGGTTGCACAGTTAAGAGATTACATGTTGGTTTTCATTTCCCCAGTTACTGATCATGTACTGAATTCTGGCATTTTGTAACTGAAGTATAAAGAAGTTAATTGGAGGAGGTGACAGTGTGGCGTACGACTATGTCAGCGTAAATCTACAGGACTGTCACAGCGAGTACCATTCTCAACCCACTTAATCTAAATGATTTAAGGTCGAATTAAGGTCGTGACACCTCCGGAAGGCTCGATGCTTGTTTCTGTTTTCCCGCGATGCACCTCAACACCAGCGCAGCTGAAGTTGTCTCTACTACTCTTCATATTATGTCTCAGAAACCAACTTATATTAGTGTTCGCAGGACTAAAGGGACATCTTTTCTTCTTCGCCTGCAACAACATATGCCCACAAATGTCTAATTGATCCAGTAGCGTTAAAGTTTCTAACTCCACTGCTTGTGTATTTAGAGAGGGACAGGAATGCTCCTCATCCGCAGAATGACTCGGTAGCACACCTCGATTATGTTGTCGTGTGTTTGGCCGTTTCAGGATCCCAACTGGTACAGAGCGAGGAACACAGTGGGAAGAGAGGGCACCATCCCGGCTAACTATGTCCAGAAAAGGGAAGGAGTCAAGTACGGAGGGAAACTCAGTCTCATGCCGTAAGTACCAGAGGGGGGTAATGGAGGAGGGACCCAACATGTCTGTGTGTGTATTGGCTTTCTTGAATGTGTCATAGTTGGAAGCAATGCTGAATAAATATGTTTTCAATTGCCGTTTAAAAATGTTATATAATCTCTTAAAGCCTTATAGTTCCATAATTTTGGGGCGAAGTTAAAAAAGGCTGAGCTGAACCAATTTTCTTTACACGTATTTAAAAAAGCAGCAGCAGAGGATCTAAGAGGCTGTGAAGGATTATAAGACGACAGATTCAATAATGTAAAAGTAAAAGATCTTTCAATTCAATCCTAGAAGACAGCGCAGGTTCACTAAAACTGCCGTGACGTGCTCTCTCTTCCTTGTTCTAGTTAAACGCCTGGCAGCAGAGTTCTGAATTAATTGAAAGTATAAGAAGAGAATTACAGTCATCTATTCTACTTGAATTCTTTTTTCGCAATTTTTTCGGCGTCTTGTTGGGCTAGGAACAGCCGCATCTTAGCAATACTTGTAGGAAAATGATGCTACGTAATGCTAAAGTGTAGAACTGGAATATGACAATTTGCAGCAGTAATAAAAACAACTATTTGGTTGTGTGTCTGACATCTTTGCCACATATGCTCTCTTTCCTTCTTGCATCTGTGAACAAGTTGTTGTGAGAGAAGATGTAGTTTTGATTTCAAACATCAGGCAAAGCATCAAAAGATGGAATTCCATCTCTTCCCGTCTTTGGGTTTGTACGCTGTGTTGTCTCGTCTGTATCTGGCTGCCGCAGAGGCTGTGACCAGCTGCGCCCTACACTTGAATCGGGCTCTTTGAAACGGCAGCCCTTTCAGAAAGAGGAAAACATAACAAGAGGCGTATGCAAATGAAAGGAGACAGGAAAAGCCGAGAGCGTGCAGGCTGCTACAGTATCGTCACATAGCTGTGAGATGTTGTCATCTGAAAGCTGCCGAAGCTTTTTGTGTGTAGCCCTCAAGTGATGATAAACAAACAAGTGTTTCAACTTTACACATTAGTAGAAGGTTTTTAATTTCAGTGTGATGTGAGGAAATGTAGGATTATGAGTATAGGATAGTCCGTCTCCTGGGAGAAGCGATGCACCGTGAGACATGTATTGAAATGGAACGAGCAGCGTTCGCTAAGTCGGACCCCTTTAAACATATTTAGGTTCATCAGTGTTTACAGTGTTGTGCTTTTGTGCTTAATACAGAAAGTACTGTTTAGTGTATTCCTCTTGTTTTTCTGAAGCCCACATTTGGCTTGAGAATATTAGGGGCTGTCTTGTGTGACTAAGCTGACCCATCCTTTCAACCTTATTATAAACCCACCAGGAAGTCCATATACCCTAAAAAGAGTTTGCTCTCTCTCCAAATGCAGAGATCAGTCCAAGGATGAAACTTTTAGGGAGTCATGAGCATGGGATTCTTCAGCTCAACAGCACTTATAGAACTGGTGGCATGCCACTGCAACATCTCATTGGCAGGAAACATTTGAATAAACCTTTGACCCTCTTTGTCTCCCTTCATCTGCCGCCGCTGAAAGCTTTGACCTCTCCCGTTGCCACCACTCATACTGCCTGTCCACACCATTTAGAACACGGTCGGTGGGTCATCCAGCTCTGGCATGTTGTTGTAGGTCGTCTGAAGCGGTCGGTGACTTTAAATTAGCCTTGTGCAACAACAGAACGAATTACTCCAGTTCTGCCCCCTATGTGGCTGCAGCTCTGATTACATTTAACTTAGAGATGTCGACATTGATTGATTATGTAATTGTTCCTGTAGTTGACAAGTTAACGATTTTCCACTTTAGATACTAAATTATGAGCGTTTTCCTCCTAAATGTTTGTCATTAAGAGAAACAAGCAGCTCAAAGGATGCTAACTGTTGACTGACGACATCAGTCGATGGCTACAAAAGAAGTCAACTCTGTCACTAATTTTGTGTTGATCTCACTCGAAGGAATGAATAGGCTAGAATTTACTCTTGCTGACCTTACTGATGCCTTTTTGAGATGGCTGCATAGTTGAGCGTTTGGTTCAAAAATGCTCCTGTCATCAGAAGTCGTTCTCCTGGTGCCATTAGCGGAAAGCCACAGGGACTTGTTATGCTAGTTATGAATCACTAACAGATGTCTTGGAGAATACCTCTCCCTCTATACTGGGTTACATAAGGGTTCAGCTGCGGTCTTCTGTCCCAGTGCTCAGTCTGGCCGATTGATACTAAGCAGTAGATGCAGTCCTGGTCTAGCAGCTCGCGCTCTCTCTGCTGCCCCCACATGGCAGTCATGTCGGACACAAAAGCGCCACCTCTAAAGAGAGCCGAGGTGGTCCACCCTGCTTCCTCCTTCCCTGTTGTCCCCGCCAAGTTGTTTACCACATTTTTGTGCCTTTTCTTTTTTTATTTCAGTATGACGTAGTGTATGACAACTGCAGTTAACTGCCATAAACAGAACCGCTAGTGTGTCTCCGCCAAAGAGCTATGTGTGTCTCTGGGCCTTCCACGATTGGCGCCTGCTCTCAGATTAGTGGGAGTTAAGGAGCTGCTGTCCATCGGAGAAGCTGCCTGCACTGATCTAATCAACTCAAACCGTATTAAGCTGCTTTGCCACAAGGGCCTCTGCTTTCTGAAGAGGCCGAGTACGAAGAGGAGGGAGTGACGAGGCGGCCATGTGAAACCGGGATAAATCAATTACAGCCGTTGATTACCACACCTTCACCAGCCAAGACGGATAGAGAGACCCTGTGGGCTGCTACTGTTTGCGGCTAATACGACCCTTCACACAAGGAGTGACATAAATCGATGGGATACGGTGCTGGAATGGTGGCGCTATTGAGCTCAGGACCACAGGTCTATAGAGAAGAAGAGGCGTGATTTTTATCAAAATCCTGAATCCTTACAATGACGACTCAGATTTGATCATATTCTAACTGTATTCTATTGGTAATCTAAGGTACATTACACTTGAACAGAATGTATTTGCTTAACAAAGATCGTAGAGCCAGTGAGTGCATTTACATGCACACTAGTATCCTGGTTATGATTGGTTACGTGCTGCACATGTAAACCATATTGGATGCACCTGGACAAGCCCATGTCCTGGTTTTGAGAAACCTGGATATGCTAGCTGGAGTGCTCTGGTAGAAAGCAGGATACTGTAACATGTAAACACCTTATTTAGGTGTTTGACAATTACCTGCCATGTTTGCAGGTGTGTCCTCAACTCAGGTTACGTAGTAGTTAGTCAGTAATGCAAAAAACATGGTGGTTAATGATGATCAACACACTGAGTGGGGAAGGTTTGAGGCAAACTCTTGTTTTCTGTAACGGGGTGATCAGTTGGGGAAACCAAATCCAGCAGAAGAATAAATGCAGCAGAGTTCAGCTGAAGCCAGAAACCCAAACAATGTTAATTCAAGTGAGTAAGAAAATGAGAGGCTGAGATGTTAAGGAATCGGGACACCTTCACACAGACCATCAGAAACCTGGATACTGTTATGATCATGTAAGCAGGGATATGAAGAACCAGGTCTCTCAGCGGTCCATGTGCACACACCGTACGAATATGATCAAAACCAGGATACCAATGTGCATGTAAGCACACTCACTGTAATGCAGCGGTCTAATCCGTCCCGTTAGTAGCCTATAGATGTAGCCGTCAGGCCATATGGTGAGGGGGAAGCAGGGTGATGCAGCTAGCTTCTAAATAGGGAAGCTGAGCTCCTACTTGTTCTCGGAGCACGTTAAAACCAGTAGAACTCTGAAAAGCTTTTTTTTTTTTCCCACTCTAATTTGTGTTCAGTAGTCGGTTCATCTGTTGGTTTGCCTGACCTCAGTCTGCGCTGGGTGACTTGGTTCTGTCCTACCCACCACCTGGCCAGAGCAGTTTTTGGACTTTCCTGTTATTGCAGTGCCTGTGTGTCAGTTCGTGGCCCTGCCTCAGGCTTCTTGTGTGTTTGTGAGCACAATGTTTCCTGTTGTTTGGATTCAGGTACTTTCTCATTGACTCCTGGAGTGGGGACAGCCCCACCCCTGCACCAAGTGCTGCTTCCTGTTACGCCACACTATATATATTTATTTTAAAAAAAAATTTTTCACTTCTCATTTCAGAGGAGGGCTGCGATACGTGGAAGTCGATCCTTTTGCGTGATTGGAGTTGCAAATGAGCAATATGAGTGTAGTGAAAATGGAAACCTGTGTGATCTGTTGAATAAGTTGGACCTAACTGAAGCTATCGGCACCAACACACACGAGAACTGACACATGTTGTATTTCTGTACCTCTTTCTCCCCCTCTTGTCCTTCATTTTCTGCTTCGTTGTCTTCCCGCCTCGTAGCTGGTTTCATGGGAAGATAACCCGGGAGCAGGCTGAGCGGCTCCTCTACCCTCCAGAGACGGGCTTGTTCCTGGTGAGGGAGAGCACTAACTATCCCGGTGATTACACCCTGTGTGTCAGCTGCGACGGCAAGGTGGAACACTACCGCATCATCTACCACAACGGCAAGCTCACCATTGATGAGGAGGAGTACTTTGAGAACCTCATGCAGCTGGTTGAGGTGAGGCACAGCTGCACATTTAAGCGCCTGTGTTTTCTTTACATAATACCCTTGATACCCATAATACCTTCGGCTTTGAGTCTGTCAGGTGAAACGGATAATTGGCCGCTCATTATCAGTGCCAATTGGTTGGTTTGTCTTTCAACTTAATAATGGTGAGAACTGAAAGTCACGAGGTGTTCAGCTTAACCACAGAGAGAGTCCGTGAAGAGAGTCGTTCAGGAGAAAATGAAACCTTTGACCACTGAAATTCTGCCCGTATATGTCACTCATGTTTCATGTTGTTCCACGAGATACTTCCTCTGTCCTCAAAGTTAGTGAGATGAAGGGGAACATGTTCTGTACTAAAACGGCTGCCGTGGCACAAAGTGTGCTTTTAGTATATGGACTCCACAAACTTAATGTCGCATCACAGATTCTTCACTGGATCATAAGTTAGAGCTCCTCAATTTGCTGCTGGTTTTTGTCTCATGTGACAGCACACTGATTATTTTTAGCCATGAAATTTGATGACGTAGGACACTGTGATTAGCATTTTTCACTATTTTCTGACATACTATAGACCAAGCCGATTCATCAAGAAAATAATCTGCATATTCATCATTATTTTAAATTCTCTGTCTTTCTCTCTCGTTTACACCCTCCAGGCTTGGTCCTGCCTCCACTTCCTTCTCCACCTCCTCCTTTCTCTCGTTGTGTTCCCTCTTGTCTACCTGGCATATTGCTTTCTTTCCTCCTCTCTAATTTAACCATCTCATCCTCTTACTTTGCTGCCCCTCCCTGCATTTCTCTCTTTCATTCTCCCAATATCTTCATCCTCTCCCCTGTCTGCGTTCCACTCTCTCCCTCCATAATAGCCTATGTGAGGATTCCTTACATTCTTGTGTGTTTTTTTCAGCTTGCTCTGCCTGCCCCGCTCTTATTGGCCTCTCGGCGCAGGCCTCACATATACCTAAATATACACACACTATATATGCACACCGACAGACCCAGCCCTCCACTCTGTCAACCACTGCATCCACAGTGATGTTATGTCTGTCAGCCACATGTATGCAGTGAAACAAAAGATGGTTCCATATGGTATGTACATGGGTGTAACAGAACGGTGGAAGTATTTTCAGCTACAATTCCCGTTTTGTATTTTTGCTCTGTGATTACACCCTTGTGTGTTAATTATATGGGAAGATCCTGATTTATCCACTACCATTGTGTTCTAATAATAACACATTTTCACACATTAAAAGACTGAATTTAAGTACTTTAAATGTGTTAAACAATCAGTACTAGCTATGCAACATTCAGAGTTTTGGGTACTGTACATTTTCAAGATGGTGTAGAAAACACCGTACGTCTTATTAAAGTTATATGGCTAACTACTGATGGATGCTGAAGACAATCTAAGTGTGTGTACATAAATGAGCATCAGTGCTAAATAATGTAGTGGAGCTGATCCTTCTTTAACCATGCTGCCCCCTGGTGGTTGTCACAGTAAATTACACCCTTTGCTCAATTCGACATGCTGCAGCTGTATGACATTGGTTTTGTTGTTAGTGGGGGAGCTCTCCTTGTGCTGTTTTTATTAATTTAGTAGTCGCACAAAGGTTTCATGGTCCACGTTCTTTCTCACATTAATAGAATGTCGCCAAAATGGGAACGCTGCGTTCACAATGCTAATGTCTGATCTGACTGCCTGATAGGTTGATCAGATGGGTCTTTGGGGTTTGTTCGGTTTGCTGTCTTTCTGGCGGGTGGTGACGGTTCAAATGCATTGACCTCTCTCACACCCACGCACTCCTCCTCTGCTGCTGGTTCCCACCACAGGAGCTACTCTACAGCCTTACACATCTTCAGCAGAGGTTCACCAAGTTTCAAATGACTCACCCTGTCATGGCAATAGATGTGATTGTACTACAGATGCACTGGGTTTCGGTTTCATGTGTTCGTGGTTGTGTGTAGTAAAGTGAGTTTTCTTTGGCATTCTGATGATCAAAACCATCCCTGTCAGATGGAAATGAGGCCGGTATTCTGTTGACCGTTGATGCATGCTGATAAACGTTCATGCTTTCTCTCATTGGTGACGGAAAGCGCCACTGATATATTACATAGCCTGAATCTTCTTCTCCTCACTACCTTCATGTTCGTCTGTAGTGTTGCTGGAAAGCCCTAAGCCCTCACTTTAGTTTAGCACATCAAAAGCGTATATACTGACTCAGCCTTCAGATTTAATCTTTGAGCATCAGGTGGCAGAGTCAGAGGGGGACTATTACAACATTAGGTTTTTAAAAATTCAGATAATGAAACCTTTCTACGAAAATGACAAACTGTCATGGGTGTGGATTTTATTGTAATTGTATTGTACTTAACACACTTGACATTATGCATTAATAAATGTAATTCTCTCCAACTCTGTCCCCAGCATTACACCAAAGATGCCGATGGCCTTTGCACCAGGCTGATTAAACCCAAGCTGATGGAGGGAACAGTGGCGGCGCAGGACGAGTTCTCCAGGAGTAAGGACACGCTCCGCTCATTACACTGTTCTACAGGGACACCGGCATTAATGTGCCTGTGTTTATGTACTGTCACGTAAACCTCACAAGCATAAAGTGCGTGGGACATGCATTGCATCTCCTCCAAGACTCTGCTGTCACCCTAGTCCTAATAGCATTAATCAACAGAGGGTAATTAATCTTTGTGTGTCTGGGGGACGACTGCTGGGCTCCACCGGTTCTCAAGGTCAATCTGAGTCTTCCTCAACCTCCGTCTCTCTGTACCCACCTGAAACTGGCTAATTCTCACACCAGAAACCTGAGAGATACATTACTCTGACCAGAAGATATCAAACTCACTAAACTCACTAATGAATATGTTAAAACATTTTCTAGTAATAGCTCAGTAGTTCCGGTTCTTTGCTGTCAATGTTTTACTTGCAAAATTGTATAAATTCGCTGTGATAACAATGAATGTGTGTGGTGGGGGCATTGCCTTTCATAATGCATGCGTTTCCTGGGTGATTTACAGAAATGTCATTAGACTCGGCGTGACTGTGAAGTCTAAGTGTTATCTGTCCTCTCTTGGCAGGCGGCTGGGCCTTGAACAGAAAGGAGCTGAAGCTCCTGCAGACCATTGGCAAAGGGGAGTTTGGAGGTGAGGAATTGATCTCTGCATCATTTAATTTCATATATCAGAGCCTTAATAACAGAGACCAGTGTCACCTTGGATATTGTACTAAAACTTCTCCATGTCTGTGTCAGATGTGATGGTAGGAGACTACAGAGGGACCAAGGTAGCAGTCAAGTGTATCAAAAATGATGCCACAGCACAGGCTTTTATCGCCGAGGCCTCCGTCATGACGTAAGATCCTCCAACTTCCTCCTCTGTCCTTCACACTACCTGTAAAACGTGTCTGTGTGTCCTCGGCCACACCTTTCTCTTTCAAATAAAAAGTCATTTTCTATCACTGGATTTTTTTTTTCCCATCACATCTTATAAGACAATCTTATATCATGTTTTCCAGCACGCTAACCTTTCTGGGTTTTTTTTTTTCTTTCTTCTCTGGTTATCTTTTGCACAGGCAACTGAGGCACAACAACCTGGTGCAGCTGCTAGGGGTAATTGTCGAGGAGAGGGGCAGTCTCTACATCGTCACAGAGTACATGGCTAAGGTCTGTCACACAGCAACCTCTTTCACAAGCCTCAGCATGGTCACACGCCTGGTAACAGAACTGGAAATATGCTTATATTTTAAAATAAATGTAATTTGCTTACTAATTACCCCTTTTTACTGGGAGTTATGTACTTGGCTCGGAGCAGTAACTTCCTGGAGTCACCACTGGTTGCCTGGCAACTGCTCCCTGACGAGAAAATAGTGAGGCACATAACAGTACTCAACGTAACATGGACTAAACGAATGTTGATTAGCGAGTGTTGGAGATGTGGGTCGGTATGTTCTGTCAAGCTAGGTGTTTCCCCCTGTTTCCAGTCTTTATGCTAAGCTAAGCTAACCAACTGCTGGCAGTAGCTGCATATTCGCTGAGAGGGGTGTCGATCTTCTCCAACTCTCTCCGCCCGAAAGCAAACGAGCACATTTCCCAAAGAATTTTCATCTATTCCTATTTAATGTCGTATAGGGAACCTAGAGTAGACATAACTACAAATCAAACTAATATCAATAATGCCTAAATAAGGAATTAATCATCTAAATAAAAGATGTCATAGCAAAGACGTATTTGAATTTCACTCGGTTCTGTTTGTAGCCACCTCAAAGTTCGAATTTGTAAACTGACCTGCTGTGAAAACGTTTATGTAACATAGCGTGGTCCCATGTAGCTCATTTGGCGGTGTTAATATTCTGTGTCACAGGGCAGCCTAGTGGACTACCTGCGCTCTCGAGGGCGGACTGTGCTCGGCGGCGACTGCTTACTCAAGTTCTCGCTGTGAGTCCTCTTCATCTCTGTTCCAGTTGCAAAGACAAATGTTTAATCGGCACGGCTCAGGGTCTAGAGCTGAACGGCTATTTAGCTGCCTTTGATTTGAATGGAGTTTCAAAAGAACAGTGCCACGTTCCTCCCAATAGAACCGTTTTTTACTCTAGCAACCATCCTGCAGATCGTGCGCCTTGATAAATGGCTGCTTTATCCGCAAGTGCTTTAAAGTATTCATTTATTTTTAGTTCAGCAGACATTTAGCTGCTGCTGTAACCCAGCACAGCTTAAAAAGAGTGCAGCCATTACAGGCATAAATACATGCATCCACAAGGACGTCCTTCACGATTCACTTTCAGCCTGAGCCATGCAACCCGTGAATGAACTTGATAGAGGACTGAAAGGGATTAGATTGTAGTGGCACCAACATAAAGCAAGTAAAAGAGAAGTATTGTGTAGTGATTTTCTCTTTCAGCTTCACCATCGTTTTGCAGTAATTATAATTGCACTGTAGTCATGTAGACGTTGGATGTGTGTGTGCAAGAGCAGATGGGGAAACAAGTCGTGACCGCAGCCACAAATATGTCCACATAGATTAGGGAGTAGATACACACCTGTGGGTTGTTATTATCTTAGTCCTCACTCATCATATGTCCTGTCACGCTGTGTCACCCAGTGATGTATGTGAAGCCATGGAGTACCTGGAGGCCAACAACTTCGTCCACAGAGACCTGGCAGCTCGAAACGTGCTGGTGTCCGACGACAACATCGCCAAGGTCAGTGACTTCGGCCTCACCAAGGAGGCCTCCTCCGTACAGGACACTGCCAAGCTGCCCGTCAAATGGACCTCCCCCGAAGCACTAAGAGAGAAGGTGAGAGGAGACATATGGGCAGCAGGCCTGGGCTGATGTGTTGCTGCTTTCTTGGCATTTGTCTTCACCTGCCGATAACTTGAGTACCAGCGGGCTGACATGTAAAGAAGTAGGATAATTGTTATTTTATTTGATGCCAGTAGTCATTTTCAAAAGAGTCTGGAACATTTTTGTTTTCCTATCCTAAAACGTTTTTCCCACGAGGTTTGGTTGAGTGTTCCAACTCAGATTCAACAAACTGCACAAAATTAGTGTGAATAGTTTTTTGTTTTTTTTCTTTCCAGCTTGATGAAAGCCAAGTGTGCATAAGTAGATTTGTAGTGGCATTTCGTCTGGATGTCAAAATAAGCCACAAACGAGCTGCAGGCACTGTAACGTCGTCTGACACGACTGACAGGAGACGTTTACGGAAAAAATTCTTAAATTATATTGTCACACGCAGTAGAACTACACCGATCAGCCAGAACTTTATGACCACTGATGAAGATGATGATGACATCATTCATTTTGCATTGCCTTTTATTTTTATTTATTTTCAGTGTATTTCATTATCGTATTTAAACTCCAAATTCAGTCAGATTAAGGCATTATAATCCTTGCGTCAAACACCTGTGAAGAAAGGCAAGAAAAAATTGGCACACGCAACAACTTCTCTTAAATCACACACAAGTGGCAATTAAGACTGAATGTGTTCGCACAAGTGGTTCTTACGTGAGGCCCAGTGCATCGATAGAAAAGCTCAGGCAGCTCTTATCTAATATTCTGCTCCTGGCACCTGGTTTGTGAACTAGCTCAGGAATCCAGTTCAGGCAGCCCGCTGCTCCTCCATTTTCTGCACTCTCTCAGCAGCCTGTGTTTACATGGAACTCACAGAACACATGTGGAGTCAGGCAAGGCTATTGGTGAAAAGTGTCGTCATATTTTTCATGTTTCCTAACTTGAGCTCCTGAAATGGCACGTCCCAGTTTAGTTTTGATGGATATAGGATACACAAACTACCTGAGCTGCTCTCTGAATTCTGTTTTTTTTTTCTTTCTTTCTTTCTTTCTTTCTTCAAAACAGAGGTTTTCCACCAAGTCGGACGTCTGGAGTTATGGAATCCTACTTTGGGAGATCTACTCCTTTGGGCGCGTGCCTTACCCTAGAATTGTAAGTACTTGATCACCAGATTTCTGTGGCTCACCAAGGTCTGAGGTACACCAGCAGATGGCAGGCTTCATTGCTGGGACCAGTATTTATTTATGTACTACTTTGTTCTACAGGAGAATTAGGAGTCTTTATACCTGTGCTGCCCTCAGAATAATTAGATTTATGCCATCAGGCTGCTGGAGCAGAACATGTACTGTAAATGATGCATTTAATTTAATGTCATCACTTGTAATATTTACAGGTTTAGTTATTTGTCGTTGTGAAGAATACTCGTTGCCCTGGCATGTTGTGGTGCAGAGAATCAGTCGTGTCAGCATCGCTCTCTCTCTGTGTCTCAGCCGCTGAAAGAGGTGGTACCCCGGGTAGAGAAGGGATACAAGATGGACGCCCCAGACGGCTGCCCGCTCGTGGTGTACGACCTGATGAAGCAGTGCTGGACCCTGGACTCTGTGGTGCGGCCCTCCTTCCGCATGCTGAGGGAGAAGCTGCAGCATATCAGAGCCAAAGAGCTCTACCTGTGAAGAGGTCGGTGGGAGGGGGAGCAGCACAGCTGTAAAGTGAGGGGGGGAGGAGGAGGAGGAGAAGAAGAGGGACCACAGCACCTTCCTGCTGCCTGCCTGCCCAGCCTGTTGACCTATGGGACTGCTATACTGTGCCCCCCTCCCCCGCCCTCAGACGCCCTCCAGCCACCCTCCGCTTCCATACAAGGACTGTTTTCCTGTTTGTGTTGTATAGCTTTTGCCAGACCGTTTCCTCTCGATGGGCTGCTGCTCTGCTCTTTCCTCCTCCTATACCTGCCGCTGCTCACTCGCTGTCTCTTCTCTCTTGGTCCAAGTTTCTCTCCTTCCACCACCTGGAAGTTCCCTTTTCTTTTGTATATTTTCCCCCTCCTCCTCCTCTCCTGAACATGGCATTAACTTGAGGGGAGGCTGGCCTTTTCCTCCACGTTTGTCAGGTGCTCTTTCTTCTTCCCCTTGACCCCTCCATCATTCCTGGAGCTCTGTATCACCGTGTGGCTCTGCATGAATTCAGCCCAGCTCTCTTGTCATTCCATCATTCCTTCTATCCCTCCCTCCCTCCCTCGGCGTGGTGTCAGGTGTGGGGCCTTCGCTCTGTGCCAAAGTGCCTCCAGTCTACAGAGCTCCAGACGTCCCTCCAGCACTTCTTTCAATTGGACTCTTGTGGTTTGATTTTTTTTTTAATTACTTTTTTAACAAATCTTTTTTATTGCTTTCTTTTTTTTCAGACCAATATCAAAACTTTAAAAAAAAAAAAATTTTTAGTGCCGTCTCCCCCCCGACCTCCACCATTACCTTATCACACTGGGATTTTTTATTTTTTTCCCCAAGTGTCCATGAAGAGAACGTGAACAGGAAGAGATTTGGGGGGGGGCAGTATCGTGTTTGTCCTCCAACCAACACAGCCTGGAGGAGGAGGAGTGGTGCTGGTGGAGGACAAGGGGGAGAGGCAGTTCACAAACATGGTTGATTCATCATACGTGAGCTTGTTTTTTATATCAAAATATATTTAAAGGATTAAAACAAACAAAAAAAAATAAGAACAAGGAGAAAACTGACTGTGGCTGGAGAATTAAGAAGAGGAGGACTTTCAGAAGCCAGGGGTCTCCTGGCGTGAGGAATGTTCAGTGTCTCTGTGAACGCTGGGGTCGGGGTGGTGCATGCTGTGTGTGAGAGGCCTTGGGTTCAGCTGTCAGTGCTTTCAATGTTCATTGTTTTATTATGCTATCATGATTATGAATAAATCATTCCATCTGAACAGTGTGGAAACACCTGCATCATTATGTATGTGTGCGAGAGTGAGATCCGATTGCACCGTATTTGGGTTTAGCCTATAGGATTGTCACATCACATGTTACATCCCCGGGGTCCATAGTGGAAAGATTCAGTGGCTGAGTCATCAGTGGGACGATGAATTGATGTGGCCATAATGAAATTACAGATTTTCAATTTAATTAATTGAACTCAGGAAAGTTAATAGAGCACTAAGCTGGTTCATATTCATGTTGTTCCACACATCCAAACCTGGAAGCTGCCTGTCACGGCGCTCCACTGGAGCAGATCAGGGTTAAGCGCCTTGCTCAAGGGCACCTTGACAACAATAGCTGATAAAGAGGGTGAGGGTTTGTCATTCATTCTCTCCAGTTAGATTTTCCTGCATCATCCAGGTTTCAAAATGGAGACCATAAGCCAACAGCTCATACTACAAACATGCGTTGCGGTCTACAAGAGCTATTTAAGATTAAGAAATATCACTTATTGGAAATCCATTCATCTGGTGTGTAGCTACATTTATGTTCGTACCTCCCAAACCCCAGCGTCTGGACCCTTCAGTGTGTTGCAAGATAAATGTGAGGGGTTTGAGGTGGTTTACAGGATGGAAAATACTCTTATCGTGCATATTTTCCCAGTAGACTGGTTTTTAGCCTCGCCGTCCCCTGGAATCGCATCAAACAGCCTGATCTTTGATTGAACTGGCAGCCTGTGACGAGGATCACGAGACGGAGTGGCCGTGGACTGTCTTGCGTCTGTCTCAAAGCCCAGCCTCTTCACAGATGTACAGCTATAAATAAACAATCCTCCTGTGATCATCTTTTGATAGCAGAAGTGCTAGGAACAGGGGGTGGAGCGTCAGCAGAGCCGTTCTAGGTGTGAAGGAGTGTTTGTTCTGTGAGCTGAGCAGTTCCCAGCAGTACCGTGACTTGCAGGGTGGGATGACACCTCTAGTCTCCCTGAATTTGTCTGACTGTGCATCTTCCACTTTAACTCATTCGAATCTCTTCTATTTGACTTTTACCAAAGAGTGCATCTTCTGCTGCTGCAGCAAACACTTGTTTGGGGTGTAAATTCATGGTGATTCCTGTGAATTTTAACGACAGTGACAGGGTGGGAACAATGGGCCAGTTACGTAAGCAAGGCAGTTTGTGCTCATGGCTAAGACTGTGCTGCTGTCAGGACCTATCACGCCAGCTCCAGTTCACCATCCTGCTACGGCCCATGCCCACCCCCACTCAGCGTCTCCTCGGCTCACTGGCAAAAAGTGCAGCTCATTAGCAGATTGGGGGAACAGTTTGGGACGCCGCCTGACTGCCATAAATCGCCACCGGGAGGCATCGTACAGTCTGAGTTCCCATGGGAGCTGGAAAAGAGCAAGGCAGAGCTTTAATTTTAGATCAAATTGCATTTGGGAAGGAGTTACTCAAGATATTTGATTAAGAGATGGGCACGTTCCACTTGAGGGGCCAAAGGTCAGAGGCAGCTGCATCCTTTAATGACATTCAATGCCTTGTTCAAGGGCGCTTTGTCAAAGCTGGACATAAGTCACTGTCCAGACCATCCACCTCCAGCAGCATATCCCATCCTTCATTCTTATGCTCATGGTGCAGTGAACCGTTTTAATTTTATGAAACATGACTTATAATAACATACTTGAAAATGTAAAGCCCAACTTGAGGTGTCACTATGACGAGAGCTCGTGGTGACAGGAGTGAGAGTTAATACACAGCCCTCCCGTCTGGATGCCTTGGTCTTTCATTCACACTTAAGTAATCCTGACAACCACACAGCTCCGCGTTCTTAGCACGCACAGGCAGAAGGACTGATGTGTTAATCAGCTTTCGATAAGTTATGGATCTGTGCTGCTGACGGCGGCCACACGCACTCCTCAGCTCCTGAATTAATCTGATTACGCCAACACAATTAATCTTTTTTTGGGCCGAGTCCGAGGAAGATGCTGAGGGCGGCACGTGTTTCCGTGGAGCTGACATGTGCATTGTCAAGCTGGACCTGACAGATTTACATGTGTGACAGGGTGAGGTGGTGGTGGTTTCAGGTCAGCCTCGGCATCATGTGTTGCTGCTGGGTTACACGATGACACCAGGAAGACACATGGATCTGGGTGCTGTCTCCAGCCCGCATCACTCAGCAGTTTGTGAGGGGTGAGGGTTGTTCGAATCTCCTCTTCTTGACTCCGACCGCCTTTCCATGGAGGTTTTATACCTATTCAGCCACCGCTAAAACAGAAAAGCAAGGACTAAAGGAATAGTTTTACATTATAGGAGATTGCAGGGGTGAAAGTGTCTGGATACCCCTGAATTACTGACACTGAGGGGTTTGTTTGCACAGCTCCAGCGCTGTCATCGAGTGAGTGTGGGAGTTCTCCAGCCTGTTTCAGTGACAGGGAGCGGGCGTCGAGCTGACGGATGAAGGAAAAAAGATTCACAATATCAGGCCAACGTGCAGCTGGCCGTGTCAAATGTGCACGTGGCCTCAGTGACGGAGATCTTTTCACATGTGACGCATCGCTCGGCCGCGTCACATGCCTTCTTCTGTCTGGACCCGCCCCTTTAGCTGAACAGCCTAAAAGTGTGCCGTTTCCTGTTGCAATTAGCTTCTATTTGGGGACATTCGCACAGACAGGGATGTTAGCCTTACAGACATGGGTGCCACTTTCTTTGTCCTTGTGAAGGGCAGTGCATTCTGGGGCCCTTGTGCTGTGCCCTAACAGTGAAGTGGTTCTAGCAGCCTGAATCACTCCCCTGTGTGCCATCTGCAACATTGTGGAGTTTATTCTCCAGCATGCTCTATTTACTGTGATGCAGGATCCGGTTGTGTCTGACGCGAACAAATGTTGACGTCTTAACGTCGTCAGTTGAACCGAAAGCTCGGTGTATTTATCATGTCTGGCTGCAGGAGACGGAGCACAGCGATGATCCATCGAACTCCAGGACAGAGAAAAGCACGACCTCAGCAGGACATCCTTCCGTCAGAACATGTTCACAATGACGATGCTAACAAGCTGATGTTTAGCAGGTCGTGTTTACTAGGTTCATCAAATTAGTTTGGCCTGTGAGCATGCTAACATCTACTAATTAGCACAAAATACAAAGTACAGCTGAGGCTGATGGGAATGTCATAAACCAAAATATTAGGGTCAGTAAAATGTATCCTCTGGAGACCTTGAATATTACTGTCAGCAAACGTTATGGCAGTTTACAGTTGTGGAGACGTTTCGCTCAAAAGCAAAAACGTCGACCTGATTGTGGCACTAGAGGAAAAGTCTGAGGATCACTAAAGTCGTTCACTTTCATCCTCTGGGGATAATGAATGTCTGTACAAAGTTTTGTAGCAATCCATATTTCCCTCTGGACCAAAGTGGTGGACCGACAGACTCAAATTTGCCGTCCACAGAGTCGCGCTTCTTGAATCACGGTGATGCAAGAGGCATGATTCACATTATCACAGCAGAGGGTGTTAGGATATTTATAAAGTGATAACCAGCGATCGGTGCAAAAAAAAGAGTTTACTAAGGTTCATGGTTGGCATAGCCACCAGCAGAGCAAGGTTAGCTGTGCGTTCTGAGCATCTCCACACTATGATCCCCATTTTAGCAACATCCATCAGCAGCAGCAGGGCGGCGTAACACGGTTTGAGGTTGAATCTGTTTCTTAAGTCTCAGTCCTGCTGTTAATCAAAGCTCGAGCTGTGAGCCTCACGAGTGTTTTGCGAGCTCGGTGCTGGGGACAGACAACACGCTGGGACTGGGTCCCGACAGTGGATCTGGCGGATGAGGGCGCAGAGGTGATGTAATGACGGACTAATGTGAACCAGTGTGTGTCTCCTCTATCGGCCCACCCTCGTTGTGTCTCGCTCTGGGAGCGAGCGATGGCTCACAGGCGGCGGGAGGCTGGCGAAGGAGGATAACAACCACAACAAAGACGAGCCTTGTCCGCTGAGCTGCGCGCAAACGGTCCCTGCTGCATGTGACGTAACCCCGGCCTGCTTTTTGAACCCGCTCTTTAAATAACGCAATAGCTTCCCTGCAGTGTTGGCTGACATGTTCAATTGACTTTGTGAAATATCAAGGTTCCCCGAGTCGCAGAGAACATGTTTTCTGCACCGCTTGTCAGCTTGAATTTGCATTTTGCTCTTGACATTTCACCTCCCCCTGCCCCGGGCCCCCAGCCTGCTGTATGCCAGCGGAGGGGAACCGTGCCAACACACATCCCAATAAGGAGAGGGTGAAGGGCCCCGTGGCCCCTGGGAGCCGCCATTTTAATACCACTCCACTCCACGTAGTAACTTTACTACCTACATTATCCTCCTGACTGGCTTAAAGATGCCACAAACTTGCACATATAAGAATGTAAAATAGCCCATTTTAAATATTAAAGATGCTGTCTTTAAAGCTGTTCTAAGCAATGCTTTCATGTTAACAACGGATCAAATGATTACGTGTAGTGTGGAAGGACTCGCTAACGGTGACAAATCCACTGAGAGCGAAGTGACAAGGAGGAACGTCACACAACGCAAAGCCAATGGAGGGTTTTCCCCTCTGGTGTGTGCAGGACGCCGTCTCTGTAGTGCACCGGACAAACACGTTAGCTAGCGCTTGTGCTAAAATATCTTGATTTTTTTTTTTTATAGTGTGCCAGAAACAGATGCAGGCCTCCCATCCATCATCATGTCAGGTATCAACACCGAAAAACACACATGGTAAAATACAGTCCACCGACAGGAAATGATGCGATGAAAATCAACAATAAAGTAAAAGCCATCTGCCAACAGACTTACTAACATTAGACCTCTTTTTTTATGTTTCCTGTGGTACAACGCAACACGTACAGGTTGGGCTGTTGAACACGAACAGGCTGACTGTAGACGTCACCTTACAAGATTTCTGGGTTTTGAAGTTCAAATAGTTTTCAGGGATGTCTCGCCGCCATTTGGAGACGCTAGTGTGCAAAGCTTGCTGGTTCGGCTTGAAAGAATCTTCTCTCCTGACAGGCCTGGCAGATGATGTGAGGTTTGATGAATCCTCGCTGTGTGACTCAGAGCAACAGTCTGACACCGAAGACTCGTCATGCTCGCTGTCATTCAGAAGTAAGAGGTTGTTTTCTTGCTTTTTATAGACGAGCAGCGGGATGGGTGGCATGCTGCCTGAGCAGACAACATCCCTGTGGACCATTTATAGCAGAGTGCCAAACTTTACACAGCACCTCACCATACCAGAACCTAGTAAGACCGTGCAGGACTTAATGGTACCAGTGATGCATGCAGGTTTGTTAGCATTCACAAGTTGGGGTAGGAATTAATACTGAAATCATCACAGCTGTCTCTAAAAAGCAAACGCACAAGGATTCACTGTAGCCAAGAGTCACTGTCCATGCTGGCGTGCATGGTGTGACAGTTGCAGAGATGTAATGATAAACAGAAGAGGAGGAGACGTCTGAGCAATTCCATTTCTTTCAGGGGTTTCCGCCCTCACGAATGACCCGGGGCGACTCGGGCGACTTAGCGAGGACGGGCTATAAACTGTTGTGACACATGAGGAGCTGCAGCCAACCGTGAGTATTGTAATGAGTAAGGCCTGACGCGACTGTACGTCCATAGCTACATTCTTGGGTTTTGCATCAACTCACTCCTGCGGCAACATTTATAAAAGTGTTCTCGGCTGAATTATTTTAAAAGGCTTAAACTAACAAAGAAGTACCCCCCTTCCTTTTGCCGGCCCAGTGCCCCTGTACACCCGTGGGGGTGTGGGGGGTGTGAGGCGACCACACACACACACACCGTCTGAGCTCTACTCCTGCAGCCTGGCACATGGGGGGGGGGAGGGGGGGAGGGGAGAGCCACAGATGAGGGCTGAAAGCCTGCACCGTGTTGTTAGTCAGACCATCCTAGAAACACAGGCGCTGACGGATGCAGCCAGCAGTCAGCGTACACTGCCCCGCTGTAGCTGCACTGAAGAAGAAGAAGGAAAGAAAAGGAATAAATAGGCAGGGCTGGCCCAGCAAGTACAACAAATGAATAGGGATTTGTGTTATAATGAGAACATCGAGCCACACAGACAGTCAGGGAGAAGCTCCTGTTCCCTGCTCCGTGTGTGTGTGTGAGTAGCCTCTCCGCCGTGGGCAGGAACGACTCCGGGCCGCTCCGAGCACATTCACGTTAATTAAGCTGATGCGTCGTGGCAACTCGCATGTGAACGGACAGGTATAATCACATAGCCGCAGTGGAGCAAGCTGCTAGCGAGCGCACATGTTCTCCACGATCACGGCACACAGTAGGTCTTTGCTGAGGAGCGTACGGGGGCTTGTGTCGTGCTCTGCAGGCCCGGCATGAACTACACTCATGTAGCAGCGCTTGACCCGTTCACTTTGTCCCTTTGTGGGCTCAATTTAACGGATCATTGCTTCAGCGGCGTGCAATGGTGGAGGTATGCCTGTGCTGATTTACGGGCCTTTGCTGCTGTATTAGAGGGATGTGTGGAAAACTGGGATAATGTGATCGTTGAAAAGCAGCGATTTAAAATCATGTTGTTGACGCTGTCCAAATCATAGAGTATGTAATCATTAATATTACACATACATTTTGCAGATTGAGATGCTCACTATACACTTTGTAATGCTTTTTAATGGCTTAGCAATCAGCGGCTAAGTTTGGACCTGCGTGTGCAGTAGTGTAGGTAACATAGCATCATGTCATCATCTATCCTCCAACCTGAAACCTGTAATTCTACCGTCTTATTCTACTTTAGCTTATTTATTGTTTTACTCTTTTTAAAATGTGTCCTTCTGTATTGCCTTATGTTTTTTTTGTGTGCCTGAAGTGCTATTCGCCCAGGACCCAGAGATCAAAGACATCAAAGGCAATTCAGAGAGAAATGAATGTTTTATTATTATTCTTCCGCCGCATTTTTGCCGACTTTCAACTCCCGCACCGTTGCCGCTAGAGGTGCGCAAAGTACATAAAAAAATCAGGCCCGATCGGGAATGGTGTGCTACGACTCAGAGATCGGTAGAGCCGATATCTTTATTTATCTCTTTATTTATCACAAAGATGACAAAGAAAAGAGTTAAGAAGTGTTTTCGCTTGTAAAATTACTATTTATGGAATAACAAAAGTATGTTTGTAAGTACTCTTCAAGGTATCCCAAGGTATCCTTTCAAGCACTTTCAAGGTATCCCAAGGTATCTTTCAATTACTTTCAAGGTATCTTTCAATTACTTTCAAGGTATCCTTTCAAGCGTTTTCAAGGTATCCCAAGGTATCTTTCAAGCACTTTCAAGGTATCCTTTCAAGCACTTTCAAGGTATCCTTTCAAGGTATCCTTTCAAGCGTTTTCAAGGTATATTTCAAGCACTTTCAAGGTATCCCAAGGTAACTTTCAAGCACTTTCAAGGTATCTTTCAAGCACTTTCAAGGTATCCTTTCAAGTACTTTCAAGGTATCCTTTCAAGTACTTTCAAGTACTTTCAAGGTATCCCAAGGTATCTTTCAAGCATTTCCAAGGTATCCTTTCAAGCACTTTCAAGGTATCCCAAGGTATCTTTCAAGTACTTTCAAGGTATCCTTCAAGCATTTTCAAGGTATTCTTTCAAGCACTTTCAAGGTATCCCAAGGTATCTTTCAAGTACTTTCAAGGTATCTTTCCAGTACTTTCAAGGTATCCTTTCAAGTACTTTCAAGTACTTTCAAGGTATCCTTTCAAGTACTTTCAAGGTATCCTTTCAAGTACTTTCAAGGTATCCCAAGGTATCTTTCAAGGTATCCCAAGGTATCTTTCAAG